>JAPZEB010000010.1:17900536-17912487 GCA_029783705.1 Chaetodon striatus
ACAGAAAGGCACAAACAGAAATTATTGACAGCACCTTTAAAACAAGACATTGTTCAATAAAGGATAAAACCAAATCAATTAAACAGGGTTCCCACACAGTTTTACAATGGAATTTTTAAAACTTCTCCATAACTTTGCCATAATATTTTAGCCCATTACTATGATTTTATTTAGGTAGTTTAATATGGGTAGGCCTGTGTAGCAATACAGCCAATTGGACAAGCACTTCCCAGGCTAACTATAAGCAAACTACTGGGGCTTGCTAACTTAACTTCAGACATTCCCACTGCCAGCTAGCTGCATAATTATGCCCACTGCCAATAGCCTATAGGCCAGACCAGCACATACGGTCACTTCCAGAAAGGTCAAGGCCATGCCGCTTTTTGGGGAACAGAAACCGGTAAATGCTGTAGATGTCAATGGAATTTGACATGTACTTCAGTTATAATTTTGACAAGATTGTGCGTATTTACATTTTGGTATACGTTTGTTTTCAGGATGTCTGATAATTCTTTTGTGACCTTGGCCTGAACCTGAGCCGAAGCGATAACTTATCAAGGGTATCATTAGGCTAAGTGCTGTCTTTAAATAAGCATCCTATTAATAGCCAACTGTTCGATCGATAGGGCCACACGGTGGTGCAGTGGTTAGCATTGTCGTCTCACAGCAAGGACCCAGGGCGGACAGTTCGAACACAGGGTTGGAGAGCCCTTCTGTACGGAGTTTGCATGTTCTCGCCTTGCCGCCGTGGGTTTTCTTTGGGTACTCCGGCTTCCTCCCACAGTCCAAATACATGCAGGTTTATTGGTTACTCTAAATTACCCATAGGTGTGAATGTGAGCGTGAGATTCTGTCTGTCTCTACGTGTTAGCCCTGTGTCATGGATGGTTATGGAAAATTAATGCATGTTTGATCTATAGGGTGAGATTTAGTTAGGAGACAACGTCTGATGCTGCTATACTGTATGACTGTATTGCAGCCGTCTCACACACAAGCTAGCTTTACATGAAGAGTAACTGTCACCAGCAACATTTATCACAATGACAGTGTATTTCATGTGTCTCAAATTGTGAAAGCCTTGGTTAACCTATTACAAAACAGCTTTTCAGCTTTTTCCTGTTTCTCTCCTGATGTGACAGCAAATTTCTTTGCTCCAAAAGTGGGCGTGGCCTTAGCAATAACGCAGTATTGTTCTGATCTATCTGTATCACGATACAACTGACATTTTGGTGGTCACACAAAGCAGTAGTAGATCTTAATTAGTAATTCGTGAAACATATTTCACGTAACGTTCATACATGTTTTGGGATTTTTATGAACATATTATAAACAATAGCAAAACAATATTCATAACATTTCCAAAATATCAAGTTAAATCAAAACCATTTTCAGGCCTGGAAAACAGTTTTCCTAACTTTTCCATGAGTTGTGTGAACCCTGATTAGAAATAAAAACATGCTGCACTCATGTGTCTTCAGAGCAGCTAACTAGTTTTAAACTGTTCAGTGGCATTTTAGTGTGATCACCCAGCTCTGTACATACGTTTCTCAGTAATGGATGTGCGCACATCCAGATTAGAGGTCTTGTTTTTGATGTTCTGTGCCAGGGTGAAAATGTCCTCCAGCTGGGGGTGACGCTGTTCCAGGTCACTCTTCGTCACCTTCACAAATATACACAGACACAGTTAGGAAACTAATAGGCTTGTATATGGCAGTTCAGTTTTACAAAGAAACATGCACTATGAAAAATGTTCATTCCATGCACATAACTTTTCTCCATCTGACCTCTCTGCTCCCTATTTCTCACCTGAAGACGTCCCATAGTGGTCCTGATCTCCTCCGTGTCCCCCACAGTGACAATATTAGACTTTAGCATCTGTGTGATGAGGAGGAGCCAGTCTGCCAGTTCGGTGGCTGTCTAGTTGAGGTCGGTGGGCGCTACGGTGTCCGGCGTGTGCGGGGTTTGGTGGTGGGGGTCCTCGCTCACGAGGCTGGCCATCTGCACGGCTGAGGGGACTGCAGACACTGGAGCGGGAACGAAAAAAAAGGCAGGGAACACGAGGAAAGTAATGTTGACATATAGTGCTTCTTTAAAAAGGAAATGATGCAATGAACATTAAAGATGTTGGAGCGAGAGAGGAGGTGCTGTCAAATAGCTCTCAGAGGATAGTGGCATCACAGTAAATCATGATGAATGAGGCGCCAGGGTTTGTTTTAGTGTTACACAATCAGGACTTTGTTGCTCACCTCTTATTTGTTATTTCATCATGCATTTTCATACACCAGATTAAGCCAAGCCAATAAGGAATTTCAAATCTGCCACCTGAGTTCTTATTACCTCTAATACCAATGCATGTTTATATGTTTGTCCTCTACTGTTAATGATCCGATACCTTATTTTCCCTGTCTCATCAAAGGCTTAATACTTCAGTGGGACTGTGTTGAATCTTTTCATCTTCATATCACTGATGTGTTATAAACAGAGCTAGAAATTAAAGTAAGCATGACTTTCATAAAATAAATGCATTTCTGGATATCTTTACCAAGCTGCTGGTGCTGGACGACATGTTGGTGCTGTGTCCATGGAGACACGGGTGGCTGGAGAGTTTCCCTCAGTCGACCATCCAGAGCTTTCCAATCACCTGCCAGCTGCTCTACCTTGCTCTGTATGCATGAACGCATAGACGGGAACATATAATTAATGACAACAGAGAAACAGAGAGTATATTCAGCTTTTAATAAGGCAGCCAATTAAACTTGTGACACTTAGACAAGTAATACGGTATAATTATAGGTTGCAATTAGCAGTTTGTCTTTATTAAATCATGTAACTATGAAAAATGGGACCTTTTCCTGAGGCATCAGCTGCTGTCGTCTCTGTAGCTCTATTGAATGAGCCAGCAGGTCCTCCAGGTCCTTCTTCCTGTCCTTCATAGAGACCTCCAGAGCCTGCAACAGGTAAGGACTCATTTTAGGTCAAAAAATGGATTTTCATTGAGATTAGATGAATTGGTTTTTGTGACATATTCAGACGATCTACCTGCGCTTGGCCAGGGGTCAGGCCTCTGGTCATGATTGTCTGGTGTGTGACGACGACCCAGTCAGTGAGTCTGTTCATCCTGTCCTGGAACTGGGCATGGCTTTGCAGGTTGGTCTCCACCTCCCCTACTTTGTCCAACAACTCATGGGTTACCTGCCGACAAAAGGGGTAGTAAAAAAAGGGGTGACAGAAGGAGGAGAGACAGCAGAGAGGAGATTTAAAAAAAAGAAAACAGGGAGGTCAGGATGCTGTGTGGCTGTCACGATATTGTAAAACATGGTAAATATAACAGTATTATAATTTTTGGCCTGCCAATAAAGCTAACTAGCCCACTTATCAGTTCTGTTTACATATAATTTAAAACTTGAAGAGGAACAAAAATCATGTGAAATCTTGCCATAATAATCCCTTAGACGAGCAGAGCACTTCTATGCACAACCTGCCAACTGATTTGAATAGGCATATTTTCTTTTAAAAACATAAAATTACACCATTTATCTTAGCCAGAAACTGTGAAAACAGAAATTATTGTTGAATTATAAAATTTCCGACAGTCACTGAACGCATGTGTGACGAATGCTTCCATCAGGAAACTTAGCCAAATCTAAGCTTGAATAGTGATATTTTGATTATTTTATTCTAATATCTCATTTAAAATTTGGCCAAAAACAAACTCAACAACTCGGCTGAGACCAAAATTCAAGTGACAAAAATTCTGTGAAACTTCGACTGAACGTGCGCTGTACACAGAGCAGAGGGGACAAGATAGGCTTTAAATAAAGGCAGTAAAAATGTCAATTTTGATTGTAAATTGCAAAGCAGCAAAAATAAAGTTTTGAAATATGGTGGTGTGCACATACATTATAAGAACAATAGCTCAAGGTAATGTGCGACCCTCAGGCCCTCAGCTTTCTGAAAATGTGACTTCCTGAATAATACAGTTGAATAGCCCTGGTTCACATTATAAAGTAGCTTTTACCTTTTTCCCAAGACAAAACTTGAAAATACGAGACAGAGTAGTGAACTTGCAAAAAGTTTGTACCTTGCTCCAGTTGAGGTTGATGGCTCTCAGTTTGCCGACATGCTGGTCTCTGCTCTGTGGGCTCACACTGGGACTGGCCAGGATCTGTGGGGCATGCTTGTTAAGCCATCCGAGACGTTCATTCTGTGCATCCATTTCCTCTGCAAGGGCCTGCAAGAGGAGACGAATTGACTCTTAATTCCACAAAGATGGATCGATTTGTTCATTTACTAACAAATGAGAGTAAAACAAGTAAAGGGAAATCGAGAAGTAACACTGTAAAGGTCAGCAGTAGAGCACAGAGTCGTTCCATATCGTCACATCACATCACTCACTGTACTTTTCTCAAAGTGTCTCCATGGGGGGAAAAGTCTATCTGAGGTTTTTTGCCGGAAGGATTGAAGATAGAAAACACAGAGTGACTGTATCCCCTCCAACAAAATTGCATTGTTCAAAACAAGAGATGTGAGAGTTAGGTTCTCACTGTGTATGTTTACTGGGTTTGACAGGTTTTGCTTGTGATTGAGATACAGAGAGCAACTTGTGGGCACGGAGAAAAAAAAAAAGAGCAGAAAAAGTACAGTCATAGCTGACCATAAAAATAGCTGAATCTACCAGCTCTGGAGCAGAAATAGAAATCTCTGCGCTCCCATGAATCACTCTATCATGAGCATGTTTCGGGGCCTTGCTGCACCTTGAGTTCTTTGAGGTTGTTGTCAGTGGCAGTGACAGGTAAGGTGCTGACAGCGTTTTCTGCCTGCTCCAACCATAGAGCCAGCTCTTCGCGCCTCCTCACCAGGTCTGACAGGGCCGGGTCTCCTCCAGCCAACCTGCACACACACACATACACATATACACACACATGCACATTATTGTTCTCAGATTAGGATCTCCATTTCCCGCAGGTTGCAGGCCTAATCCTAAAATTTACATTTAAATTACTGTTATAGACTGATTGACCACACTGATAATGTTAACCTGCCAAACGCTGATAAAGAAACGAAGACTGTCGGTGATGGAGAAGGAGCTTCAACCTCTGTGCTACATTATACTGTAACACTAAATGTTACATAGTCAAGACACCACAATGAAATATATAATTTGTCAAAATCCACATTCGACCACACTGCCTTAAAGGTTAACTCCAGTATTTTTCAACCTGGGCCATATTTGTGACAAATACGAACACCATTTTTGGAACTGGATTAGATTTTAACAAGACCGTTGCAGCCGGAGCAGGGAAACAGGTTGCAATGTAATCCCTGCTGTCATATAGCACCGTTAGTTTCGCTTCTCTGAAAGTGTTTGTTTTGCCACTGTCAGGCTCAGTTTGTTATTCTAAGGGGCCGTACATATGCCGCGTTTTTGCACCCTCAAATTCATTGTTTTCAATGAAGACGCACAGCAGGCGCGCTAAAACACCCGAACAACGCCAGAGCAGCGCACACACGTTCCCAAACGCCTATTTTTCAGGGCACAATGGCTGAGCCCCACGATAAACCGAGATCAACTTTTAGAACACAGCAGCACACACCACATGTCATGTGACGAAGAACAACCAATCACAGCAAACAGGTATCAGGTATCAGCTCTGCACTCAGGATTTCAGGTAAACAGGCTATGATACAGTACTTGTTAAGGTTGCTTAGCAACTTCAGACACAACCTTCTACCGCACTCTTGAAATCTGGCTCAAAAAAGGCACAAATGTAGCGCCCAGCACCCGGCCTCGTGTTTTCCAAGCAGTAATAGATGTTGCATGTGTACGGAAAGGATCACTACAGCAACAGATCTTTTTATTAAAGATTAAGATCCTTTTGTTTAACCAGATACCACCCTAAAGTTGCTATCGCAAGACCCACCTGACTCCATTTAAATAAACAGGAATTTCATCATCATAAAACACATGACTTTCAAAGTCGACAGAAACAAAATAAAACACAAAAACTGTCATGGCTCATCTTTTTCAGTGCTCCAACAGTCACTAGCTCTGGTTTGGTTAAAACTAACCCTCAATTCACCCACTGTGAAAATCTGGTGTGTTTGAAATCTGGTGTTTGGTGATTGGAGGATCTTTTCCATTATGTTGCTAAAAACTTATAATAACAATCTCAGCCAGTCAGTAGCAAAAACAAGCACTTTCTGTGGACGTAAATTGACAGTGCCCAATTGTCCGTAGGGATTACACTGCAGCCTGTTTCAGTCTTGCTCAATATTAGAGCAATTTCAGAAACTGTTGTTTCCATTAGTCTATTAGACAGAAAAACATATGGGAAAAGGGTCCGGGTTGGAAAATACCAGAGTTACCCTTTAATCTGTTCAATCCATATGTGACATAACATCCTTTGTGTTTGCAAGGATACATTACCTGCGCTGTCTCTCGATGACCTGGCGGTTGACAGCTCTCCAGCGTTGACCGAGGATGTCAAGCTTTTCTTCAAGCAGGGATCCGTCAGGGGATGACAGCTGCCCAATTATCTGCTCCCCGTTGCGGGTCAGTTCGGCCAGGACAGGCTGGTGGCTGACAAGACCTTCCTCCAGCTCCTAAAATTCATATAAAAGATTTTAAGAGAGCATGAGCACAAAAAAAAAAGAGGTGGAATCAGGGATCAATCAAACAGCATAAGCCCATTCACTCGGGGCCAAATCCCCTGTTCAAGTCCATCTCTCCAAGCAAATCTCTGATTGACACGGAAGCATGATTTGTGGCACATCAAGATTTAAGCTGCCAAATCTCTACTTGCACCAAGAGAGATTTAACTTTCCAAGACAGACCCTTAAAGCAGGGTGAGGGATTGTGAAGTCCGCTAAAGGGTGAGTCAGCTAATTGATCTCTCAGTTCCCATCCACTTGATCCCTCGTATCAATCTCAGTGACAGTGAAAACATGTAAAAGAGCCAGACAGATGAAGCCGCAGCTTGAGCTTTTGCAAATCACACTGATAAAAGGTGTCAGAGAATCTAATTCTCCTTGGAAATTAAATTAGCACTTCAAAAATCAAAGAAAGCAGAATTAGTTGCCCCTTCTCATCATACTCTCCATTTCACTTCTTTCCATTTCTCGTTCTGGGTAACGAACAAGTCGATGTGCAGTGTGTTTGTTTATCAGGTACAGTATAACACCCCCTTTTTTCCCTTGGGGAACAAAATGCAATTATCTCCGGTATAACATTTCCAACCATCTGGCTGCTTATATTTCAAAAATATTACCACTGCAGCCTGGGAAGGCAATAATCTTGCTTTGAGCTTGTAAACATATGAGGTATTGTGAGTCTATATTTTGACTAATCAGTGTTTATAATGACAAAGGTGGAGTGTATATAACATCTAAAAATATATAATAATACCTGCTACCATTAATCTTTGCATGTAAACTATTAATTAAAAATCAATTGTGTTTTGGAGAATCAATACAGTTTCACAAACCATAATATCCCGATACTCAAGTACTTCGATACTTTCTTATACCCCTATTCTGAACTTAGTGAGTCTTTGGGTCAGTGTGACCAATCACACGTGTAAAAATCATTAGAAACACACCAGGATTCATTTGACTTGAGGCTTTCACATACACTTGCACAAACACATATGCAGACCTCCACCTGCTCCATCACCCTCCCCTGACCTCTTGGTGTTGTCGTGCAGAGTTCAAGTCCAGCTGTCCATCAGGACCAATGCTCTCTGACAGCAGGGTCTCTGTATCAGTCAGCCACTGGTTCATGTCATTCATGTCGCAGTGGAACTGCCTCCACTCCTCTACAGCACGGTCGAAACTCCTGCAGCAGACCACAGAAACACACACACTCACACACCAGGTCTTTCTTGATGATAATAAGCATCCAAAGTTTGTAGGGTATATAACTGTAAGGATATTGTAACATTTTTAACTCTACCTATTACATATATCATTAAAGCTGGGGAAGGCAGGTTTATTTTGGCGTCACTGGGCAAAAATCCCATAATAAACTCTGAGCATATTGTAATTCAAGTGGACTAAGAGAAAACCCAACTTTTGCACCTATTCTTGTCTTCAGGCTTTAGAAAATCTAGCCCATGACGGGAAACTTTGGCTGATCACAGATCATTTCATAGAGAGAGAGCATTCCTATTGGCTGTTATATAAAAAGCATATGTACATGCATGTCCCTTCAGTGAAAACCTGATTCAATGGTGGACATACATATCAAAAAGAGAGTCTTAAAGAGAGTCTGACAATAAATGAAACAAAATACTTGTCAATATCAGGTAAGCCTTTAAGGGATGGAGAGAAAATGCTACTGATAGTTTAGCTTTCTCCAAACAGAAGGCAAAGGCTCAAAGCTGTGGCTTTAAGTCCATGTTAATAAAGCAAACATTTGTGAGAGCTGCAAATCACAGCGTAACTTCTGCCTCATTCCTCGTCTCTACAGACCACCTCACTAAGAGGTGAGCAGGCAGCAGCTCCGGACATGGACCCCCAGTTAGCGGCCACAGCAACCCTAATTCAGGCAGGGTAAAAACCAGCTCCAGGGGATCAGAAAGCCCAGACTCCTTGCTGGATATGTAAACTTTATGTTGCTGCTGTTACACAGGTTAGAATTGGTGCTACTCCTAGCCACCAGCGTACTGCAACAACTAGCCCTGGCAGATTTGCGGTGGCCATAATTAAACCACTACTGCTGCTGACTGGAAGTTCATCTACTGTGCTGCTGCTGGCTTTCCTCACAGGAAAGCAGTGCACAGTGATGGGAATCGAGGAGGAGAGACTGAGGGATGGCTAGCTAACAAATTCTTTTCTCAATTAAAAAAACAGAGAGAGAGAAGAGGCAAGAAATAGATGAGTGAATATGATGTGTGCAACTGTACAATGAAAGAAGATTATGAGAAACACAGGGTTACTGTATGAAATTAGTGCATATGCCTGTGATTAGGTGGTGGGAGGGGCTCTAATGGAGAGGGGAAGCTACAGAGGGAAGGTGTATTTTCAAATTCTGGCCATTTTTTGCATTTTCCAGAATTCTGCCTTGCCCAGCTATAAAGAAAATATGTAATAGGAAATCTGACAAATATGAAATATATGGGGCGGGTGTTGCTCAGAGGTAGAGCAGGTCGTCCACTAACTGGAAGATCGGCAATCAATCCCCGACTCCTCCAGTCAGCATGTCAAAGTGTCCTTGGGCAAGACACTGATACCCAAATTGCTCCTGATGGCTGTTCCATCGGTGTGTAAGAGTGTGTGAATGGTTACTGAGTGGCAGGTGGCACCAGTGTGTGAATGGGTGACTGTGACATGTAGTGTGACAGCGCTTTCAGTGGTCAGAAGACTAGAAAGGCGCTATACAAGTGCAGTCCATTTACCATTTACCTGAGGAATGCTAAAAATAAATGGTGACTATACAGCAGTACAACAGTAGTTGACATGTGAAATGTGTCCACTATCTCCTTTGTCTGACTAAATATCAAACACACACATTGAAATCTTTACACTGTGGAAGTTAATTTTAAGTGCAGATCAATTACCTTAATAGAGTGAAACTGAAACTAATGGCAATTACCCAGCATAATCTTTTTAGGAAACCTTTTTTTGTATTTCTTCTTAAACTTAAAGCTCAGTTCATTTTGTAAAGGTCTTGATTAGAACAATGACATTGGATTCTGGCTCCAGGATCTCTACTCTTTTTTAGGGGCGAGTGGGCTTAATATAGAACTGAATGAGAGACTAATGAATTCTGGTCTCTAACGGTACAATTGAGTTTACCCACGGGGAAATTCCACGGTTTATGATAAGAAAGAATGGCACCGTTGACCTCTATTAAACACCAGAAAATGTCATAACAATCAGGAACCTCCGACAACGTATGAAAGTTCACAGAGATGCTACTGAATAAATCAGCATAGACGAAGAGGCTGATTACTCAAAATGCCTAATATAAAAAACAGATCTTTATCTCATTGATGGTCTGCGTGAGGGCTATTTCCTCTCACAGCATCGCTTAGAGCCCAACAAATCTGATGAGAGAGACAAGGTGAGGAAATGAGTTTTGGATGAGCAATTTTACAAAATATACTCCATTCTTTTGATTTTTAATGACGCCCAGAGGTTATTGTGATTACAGACGGAGTGCCTCTGTATTTGTGTGCAATCTTCAGAATAAGCTTACTAGTTTATTCTAGCATGTGCACATACTGTACTAAGCAAATGAAGACTGTTTATGCCAAAGGAATTGTGTTAAGGGTTGTCAAGGTCACCCTGTGTGTGTGTATATATGTGTATGTGTGTGTGTGTGTGTGTGTGTGTGTGTGTGTGTGTGTGTGTGCGTGTGTGGGGCACTAAGTGAATGAGTGAGTGAAAATGTGAATAGGCATGAGATTGTTTATGCCCAAGGAATTGTTTTGATAGTAATCAAGGTCAGTGTGTGTATCTAGGGAGCTTCATTGTGAGCCTTGGTCTGTCTCTTTATCTGTTCTTCCTGTCTGCTGACTGGCGGACAGCTGGCATTTAACGTCCCTGCAGCTTTGACCACATTCCCTGACACACAGATTCACACACATTCTCATCTGAAAATAGCAGCTCCTCTCCCCTGCTGAACATTTTCTGTGTCAAGTTTAATTCTACGCCTAGCTTCTAGTCAATAAGTGTATGTGCGGCGTGATCTGTTGCACTGGTTGTGTGTGAGTAGGTGCATGTACCCCTTGCGATGGTTGTACGTGCGGTTGAGGCGGTCCCATTCGGCGTTGAGCTGTGTAAGGGCGTCTCCAATCTGGGCAACATCAGCAGGTGAAGCATCTCGAATGGCATCGGGCTGCCGCTCGTGGATCCCTGTGACCTGCTCGCCAACACGCTCTAGATTTTCTTTGATATTCTATAAAAAGACAAACCCAAGATGAAGGAAGAGAGACAGCACAGTGAGAGAGGGAGGACGGAGAAAAGTTCACACATGTCAGAATGATTGATACCAGAACACTTTGTGTTTGAAAGCTCTCCCCAAGGTGCAGAGCTAGTGTTTTCTATTAAGTAATCTCTTCTATTTTTACTACAAACGATGTTCATTTTTTTCTGCTTCCATTTC
The DNA here is from genome assembly GCA_029783705.1 of Chaetodon striatus. Lineage (NCBI taxonomy): Eukaryota > Metazoa > Chordata > Actinopteri > Chaetodontiformes > Chaetodontidae > Chaetodon > Chaetodon striatus. The sequence goes on from JAPZEB010000010.1 coordinate 17,911,644, forward strand.
TTGCTTGTGAAAACTGCTACACAAAAGCTGACACAGCATGATATCACAGAGCATTTTTGTGACGTTTACAATGACAGTGTTTGACAACCCACCCTCAGCGTGTCCTCCTGGCTAGAGAAATCTTCATAGAGCCCCCCGCTGAGCTCAGAGGAGTTCAGAAGCAACTCGTTGTCGGCCATGGCGAGGAGCACTTTGTTGATGTCCAACAGGTAGTCGGAGGGAGTCAGTGAGGGAGCGCTGCTACGCTCCACTGAAGACATCTCCTACACCACACAGCAGCAGGAGAAAAAGACAAGGCAGAAAGAAGTGAGAGAGGAAAACTGTATTAAAACCAAATAAAACCTAAAACCTAATCATAACAAAGCACACAATGCTTAACTAATGCCACAGTGAATCCAATTTAGCACTTAAAGTGAAAGAAAACAACTCAGTAATTGAAGCATCCTAGTAAGTATTAGGACTCCCTAAGAACTCGTGGGAGCAGTGCCTTACATCCTGCGTTGCACAGAGTGTTATGTGACTGATGCACATTCTCTTCAGCTTGCACTGGATTGTCTCATCGTTTTTAGATTAATGAGCAAAACTGTGACCCAAAAAGTTGTTTATGAACCTAATCTTTGTCTTAACCCTTAAATCACATCACAGAGATGACTTTTTGTTCTCTCATTTTTTTGATCACTGATTTACGAAGATACACTGTAACCGCAACTAACGTTAGACTTCCCTGCAGACTTTAAAATGACTTTTACCTAACTGCTAATACGTTCTCAAACTGATATCATTAACGTTATACTGGAAATATGTAGTACTAAATGTGTTAAAATATATTTACATTTAGATGGAT
>JAPZEB010000010.1:17912587-17929370 GCA_029783705.1 Chaetodon striatus
GTTATACTGGGAATATGTAGTACTAAATGTGTTAAAATATATTGACATTTAGATGGATTGAATTATGTCAAACAGCAAAAATCTCCTCAGATGGGGTGGTCTGTACTCCGATATCACTGTAATATCTGGCATTATACCCAGCCCAAATGAGCTTAAAAGGCAGACGGTCAATGTCCAAGGCCGAAGGTGTGAGACCAAATATACATGTTGTAGGGAAATATGAATAACATATTCTGTATACCTTCATACTGGTGTATTATTCAGTCCAGTTTGCCTACTAGCCCAGACTTCGCCACTCGGTCCAACTTCTCATTTTCATCAAATCAAAATAATTTAGGACTTCTGTTCTGCATTCCTACAAAGGTGCATACATACAGCATATTCGCTACAGTAAGAAAGTCCCCCTAGAGCACATGGGACGGCCATGGAGCTCGCCAAAGCATGCACAACTGCGTCCTGCTACACCATGCCCATACTGATAAAATACCAAATTTTTAGGGAGTCCCATTAGGGTCTATGTGTACAGAACATGAGCTCATGCATGTGTTAATCCCTCACCCCAGCTGAAAAGTCTCTTGTCTGCTCTGAGAAGATGAGAGTAGACGACGACTCAGAGACTTCCACCTGCCTGATTCGTACCACCCTCAGTTCCTAAAGCAGGAAAACACACAAACACACATTGACCAAACCGCAACAGTGCACAACGGGCCAACACAAAATGACAGAGAGCTACAATTTCTTGCATTAAAAAAACATTCCCATATAAGCACGGCTTAAGAAGGATCCAGCATATTTTTTTAATGCGTCTCACCCTGTGAGCAGAATACTGGCTCTGCAGCCTGAGTAGTAGAAGCCTCAACTCCTCCCTCTGGCCGTCGTCTGAAGTTTGCTGCAGCAGGTCTTCTCCTCTTCTCAGCAAATCTTCCACGCTGGCTTTCTCCTCATCCATCTGATAGACACAGCAGACGGGTCAAATAAAGGGTTCAAGAGGCTGGGATATAGATCCAACTCATTTGGAGACTGACGATTCAAAACATCTTAAATCTATGTATCGGTTAATTTAGCATAAGAAATAACCACTTACACACCAGAAACTGATATTAGCTGTAAGTTGCTCCTTTGCTACATAGGCAACACGTTGTTCAGAGTGAAGACGCTGTAGACGTTTCGCAGGAAAACACTGTTTAAAACACACTAAGCGCTTCCCCCAGCACACCGACCTTGATTTGGACTGGTTAGGTCTGTTCAGGCAGTGTGTTTAACGTCATAAACCTTGATAACACAGATTGGATTCCAGACTTGTTAGGCCTTGAAATGCCCAATCAAAGCTGGCCTTATCAGGTGGCAGCTTTATATAGCCTGTAGCCTGGCATATTCCTCACAGAAAAATCTCATAAAACTTCAGAAAGAGAATAATAGGCTACCTGGGGCAATTTTTCTCAGTGTGTTTCCAAATTTATTTGGAAAATTGCTGGAGATGGCAAACCTTAATGGATATCTTTGGCTAGACAATAGCCAGAGAGCCCATTTCCCTATTCATAATAGCACTACATTTTGGGTCAATTACTACTTGTCTGTCTGTACATATCTCATAATAATACAATAATTATCAAGCTTCATCATTCTGAGTACCAGTTTGAAAATTTGAATGAAAAAGCTTCAAAAGGATGAAATTGAAAGGTGACCTTGTGTACCTTGTCATCATCCAGGCTGTTTGTGGGGTCTTGCTGCTGCTGCAGAGCCTTCAGTGTGTCCTGGAGCTCTGCCTGCAGGTCCTTCACCTCACTGGAGACCAAAACCTCAGCAGGACGAGTCTGAGTCTGACTCTCTGCTCGGATCTCCTGGCTGTAAATAACCTGATGAAAAAGAGAAGCAACACAGCTCAGGTCAAAACAAGTAAAATTGATGTAATTATCTGACTGCATGCTCAAAGGGAGTGTTCAGCTATGGTATGATTTGTGATAGCACACTGATTCCAAATCAAGCTTTGCAGTATTTTCTATAAAACATCTAGGGAGCTATTTTAAATGTAGTTTGGAGGAAACTGCTGTACCTGCTGAGGTATCTGCTGGTTCAACTCAATACCACTGGACTCCAGACTGGTCATCATCTAAATGCAAAAAAACAGGTAGGAGTGACTGCACAGATGATGCCACAACCTTTCTATTTGACAGTTTAAAGGAATACTTCAGCTCCCAAATTACAATCTGCTTATCAATTACCCAGCCCATGTTGAATGATAATGAATTCCTTAAGTGAGCTGAGTTTTGTTCGCATGTCTCCAGGATGAACGAAGAATCCAAAACCAGAGTAAATTTTTGATGATCTGAAATCATTGGTGTTCGTCTTGTACAACAGCAAAACTTCATCAAAACACCTGTCTGTGTGGAAAGCACCAAGAATACGACTGAATAAATGAGATTTTGATTATACTGGGCGAGTTGTGTGACAGTTTATTATGTTTTAGTTTTGCTGTTGTTAAAAACAAACCCTTCTCACTTCAGGATACTTACACAGGGTGGGTATTTGATACACAAATGGTGGTTTGGGGGTTGAAATATTCCTTTAACCTTTTTTGTTTGGATGAAATTATACTCTGTATTGTACATTAGTAAACGTAATAATGAATGCAGGCTTATTCGATGCATTGGTTTTAGGGTTTACATTCAGTTCATGCTTTTGTACCTTGGCAGTTTTGATGTGTTGGGACACTTTGTCGAAGTTGCAGTTGAGCTCAGCCAGTTTGGGCTCCACAACCTCTCGGCAGGCGGGTCCCCTGCTGGTCATCAGGATGATGGCCTGGTCCCTCACGTTGTCCACACGCAGACTGATGTCCTCAAGCTCCTCCAGCATACGCTGAGAACAGACCACAAGTAGCAGGTCATCTATTTGAATCAGTTTATACTATCAGTCTCTTTCAGACAGGATGGCAGCGTAGCCTTGGTTCAGACCAAAGAGCTTAGCACAGCATGTACTGATCAAGGTTAGCAGGGCCAGGCACCAGCTGATACCCGGACTAGCTCTCACTCTCTTTTTATTCTATTTGGTGACGCATGGTGAAAATTGGGCAATCATTATGAGGAACTACGGTGTGCGAAAAAAGGTGCAAATAGTGTCCAAATATTTGTGCGTCTTGAAAATTCCTATCTTACCCAAACATTAAAACACATCCAAAATGAGTCATCATTACATTGCTATTCTCCTCATGCAGAAATGTATTAAAATCTTTGTATACCACAAGGTAACAGGACAGGAGGGGATTTTCTTGATGGATTCTCGTAGAATGCATTTCCTTGCCAGAGGAAGTGATTTCCATAAAGCAATCCTAAACTACCATTAGATGCTGCTTGTCATGGTATAAGCTCTGCCAATTTTAAGATGTATTCAGACATATGAACTAAGAACTCTGATATGGTAATATGGAAAAAGACAGGCTGCTAACCTCACAAGTTTTAACCATTCTCTATGTGACTGGTATGCTGTATCCACACTTTTGGGCCATTCTCCATTTATTCATACTGATGCTTTCTCTCTCACAACGTCTGCCTTACCTTTACCACTTTCTCCCGCTCTGTCGGGGCGAGCCGCTCTGCCTCATCCAGGTGGATCTGGGTCTGGTAGAGCCAGGTGCTGATGTGAGCCAAGTTCTCATCAAAAATTTCCACTTCATTCTGGTGACTCTGCACTCATACAAGGGAAAAACAAAGACTCAGTGTTTCCACTAGGAACATTAATTACTGTTAAAGGTCCTCTTGTGTTTTCCCCGTTTACTACTTAATCTGAAACAAAGGCATTTTAATGATTCTCTGAGTGTTTCATTACTTTTATATGACTTGCCGCAGTGCGCAATTACAAGAAGAAACACTTCTTAGTCTCTTCAAAAGGTAAATATATTTTTATTGAAGAGGTGATTTGCATGTCCTTGTTTTGTTCTTGATTGTAAATTTATGTCTTTATTTAGCTACAGCAATCACTTGACTTACACGGCATAATGAGGACTTGTTTTATTTGGGTTGTAAAGAAATAACCTTGAATTTTTTTTAATGTTCCCATGGTTGGGAAAAACAACTTTAAAATTCAATGAACTTTTTAGAATTTCAAAACTTAGATTATTCCAGCACACTGACTATGTATTATAAATGCAGTCATTATTGATAAAAGAATTCTCATTACCCAAAGAAAATTGCATGCTAAAAGGTACAGCTATGACAAAAATAAATTTATTCTCCCATGAGTAGCCCTTGTTCATTTGCAAATGATGGCAAATAAAAGTAATGTTTAAGCATAAAACTACAAAAAAAAGAAGCAGGTGGGAGAATCTTCTTACTCAGAGAACATGAAATAAAGAACACAGCAACTCTTTATTTATTAAGCCTTACTGTATAAAATATTTGCACTCACCAGCACAGCGCTGAGCCAGTCCTCGGTCCAGGTGCGGACGCGGCCCCAGGCTTCATTCAGGCCACAGAGTTTGTCCTCCAACTGAGCCTCGCTGCCCTCCACCAGAGTCTGCAAACCAGCACTGGTCTCCATCAGGCTGGACAGCTCCGCCTTACGACGCTCTGACTCCTTCAGCAGGCCCTGGAGGACGGACACAGACAGGCACAATGCAATATACAGTACATTAAACATGTGATGACCTCCATGTTTCAGTAATTTATTGCCATATTAGCTAGCTGTTGTTAGGATTTATTATGCAGCACACACTCTCACAGTAATACACACCAGAAATGAGGCATGATTGTAGGTCAATATTCATACATTTACATTTTAAAAACAAATACATGTGGAGAACAAAATAACATTTGGACGTACTTTTGTGTGCTGTAGTGGGAACCTGTGACTCATTTAAAATTCATACTGTTTCATTTTTCATACTGCTGCTGGGGTGGGTTCATATTAAAGTTTAAGTCTCAGAGAGGGGCAAAAACATCCACACAGTTCTCAGCTATTTCCTCCATTTAAAGGGTGGATGTGGTTTGAATCAAGGCTTTTTATCAGTGAAGCATTGTAAACACCAACAGTCGTCCTCTTTTCACCCTGCTGATACAGTTTATCTCCAGTGTTGGAAAGAGAGAGACTTCAGGAACATCTTATTGTCTCTCTGCTCCACCTACTGGCCAGCTACAGAAGCACTTCTTTGCTCCTGCTGTGGATTTGATGGAAAGGTTTGGACAGTAACTCACATTAGCCCATGCTATCTCAGCATCAATGTCAGCTGGCATGTCTCCACAGCTGTTCTTCTGCTGGAGCTGAGCCTCATTGGTAGTCAGCCACTCCTCCAGGGCAGCACTCTCCTTCTGGAACTTTTGAGACAAAGACAAAGCTTTTTCCAGGTCCTGCTTCCCTTCAGTTACCTGAAAAAGGAGGGAAAATGAAGGGGTCACATATATTGAATATTACTTACAATCCAACATAAGCTCTGTTTTGTTAAAAAAAGAAAGGAGATTTCATGTAAAGAAAAAAAAAAAGCTACCTGTGCCCCCAGGTCATTGTACAGTAGTTTGAGAGCAGTGAGCTGTTCGTCCATGGCTTTGGGGTTCTCCGTCTGCTGTTTCTGCACAATCTGCCGACCAGTCTTTATCACTGTCTCCACCTCCAGCTTCACCTCGCTTAGCAACTTGTATAATTTCTAGAATTTTAAAAACAATGAAAATTAGCTAATGAGTGAGAGTGATAGCCTTTTTTTTGTTCTCGTGTCTGCATAAATAGGCAAGTAGGCTAACAGATTCACGCAACAAGCAATAAAGAAATCATTTGCTGGGTTCCTACACATTTCACATTTCAAAATGCCGTACTTTTCCATACCACATTTGACATCCAAGTACATATAGCTAGATGGTTAAAACTGTTAACATGCATGTTGCATTCTTACAATATGTACTATTATGTTGCAAAATAATTGCCAGAAGATTGTAGCTTGGTGCTGTAGCTTAACATATCAAATAAATGATATGATATTATTGTTACCCTACATTTTTAAAACCTCTTTTAAAATTAAGAACTGAAAGTGAGTTGAAAAATGTTAAATAATTTAATTTTCAGAGCGTCTGTGTGGCCTTGTGAGCATGGAAATCAGATGAACGCAGCTATGAAGGTCTCCTTATGCAGAGAAGACAGTCAGATTAGTTTTCTATAATAACTAAATTACTGTGAACCTCATAAATGTTCAGACAAGCTTAGCATTTGGTTATTTGTGATGCTATGTAATAATGCAATACAAAGATATTGTTGGACCATTTTCATACTAATTTCGTTGTGGGTGTCTTGATTCACTTATGGCTGAGCTGTTTTGCATGCTGTGACACACAGGTGTAGCAGCAGCTCTATGGAGGAACGTGCGTCAAGTCACACACCATACTCTTACCTTGCCTTCAGTGACATCAAGCTCACTATGGCCTGCACTCTCTCACACAGTGGTAAAACTTTTGGCTGCACTGGCTGGCTGCTCAAAACGCCATGACAATCACTCGGCTTGTATGACCAATTCATTTTTAGAGATTCAGAATTTAATGTTTGGAGAAAACTGCTTAGCTGCAATAGTATGGAAACATGAGTGTTTTTCCTCTTTTTTTACATACTACGTAGGAACCCTGCATTTGTGTTTGTGTAAAAAGGAGATTGAGAAAGTTGTAGTTCTCACCATGCAACCATTGAGATGGGTCTGGATTTTTTCTGGGTCCACATCTCTGACATCTAGAATGGGCAGCTCAGCCTTGGCACCATCCAGGACCCTCTTACAGTCCAACATGCGCTGCTCAAAGTTAGCTGGCTTCTGGAACAGCTGGTACTTTGTGGAGATCTCTCTCAGTTTTCTCTGCAGTGGGTGAAGGGGAGAGGTTAGTGAAGTTATTCATCTGTGTCACAACAAAGGTAACACATGCTTCCTCTTCTCTTACTGTGCTGTCATAAATTAGTATTTTTTTTCCACTGTTTGAAACATTTAAGTATTTTCTGGATTAATTAAAGTAGTGGTAGTGGCAGCAGGAGAAACCAGTCTGCCACAACTTCCTGCAGTTCCCAATGTTCTCCAGTAGGAGTCAGTGTTACCTGTAGCTGGTCCAGCATGGTCCCACCCCGGGCAGCTTTGCCGTCAGTGCTGGGGGGAGGCAGGTTGGCCACGTTCCTCTTCCTCATCTCTTCCACTGTTGCCTCGTGGGCTGCGATCTCTGCCCCGATGGTCTGAAGGAAAAGTGGAAATGAACACATACACCATGAGTATATGTGCACTGATACAAACAGGACATCCTACACCTACTGATGCTGTTAGGATCTAAGAGCAAAATATTTTTTCCCCATCACAAAAATCTAACTTAAGTTTAGTTTTTCAGACCGCTGACCACTGCTTACAGCATCTATGGACAACCTGATGTGTTACTGTGTACTTGCACAGGCATCTAGATGAAGGGATTGCCTCCAGACAAGCAAGATGTCCCTGCATGAAGTACCATCCATCAGGTGCATGTGCACTGTACCTGTGCCTCCTGCGGGAGCTGGAAGGCGTCTACGCGGTCAGTGAGGTAGGAGGTGAGTGTGTGGTCCAGCTGACTCAGAGACTCCTGCAGTGTTTGGAGCGCCTGTTCGTTCTCCTTCAAAGTCTGCAGCTGCTGCTCGAGGCTGACCTGCCTGTTCACCGCCTGGAGGAGGGAAGGGGTCACGGATGTCAAGTCATCGCTTTGAATATTTCACAAGGATCAAGGATCTCAGTATTGTGATATTCCAGATTCAAGCAACTACGGGGAAGTTTATGTCCTAAAAATGTAGCTGGGAAAAACTGAGTATACTAGCTAGTTTATTCACTTATTAACAATTACACTCAGGGATGTGGACGCCCATCTGAAATACATTTTTTCGTTGTATTTGACTTGATAATGCAAAGAGGGCACCAAATGCTTAGATGCTTACTGATAGAATCATGTAATAAGGGTAAAATAATACAATGGACTTCATGCTGATAATGTAACATATAGTGAAAACACATTTTATCTATTCTAATTTAAATATATTAGAACATAAATGTGTTTGGTCTAATTAATCTCAATGATGACAATTTTCTGTGTACAGCCTCTGGATGTGTTTGAGGAAATATGGCACAGCGTCATATTTACAAAGGTTATAATCAAATACAGATTCCTAGAGTAAAAGAAAATGCATTGCAATTCATGCATTAATTTACGGAAAAAGATCCAAACATAACATGTAATGAATGCCTTTTTTCTATAGCAACAAACACACAGAGCACATTCGCTGACACACAAAGCCAAGGTCCTGACCTGGTGGTTGAGCTGCTCATAACGTGAATTGAAGGCCTCTAGTTTTTCGCTAATGAGTTCGTCCAGAATGCCCCCGTCTATCAGCGTCTGACCCAGCTCTCTGATTTGTGTCCGGTTGTCCCCGGGGTGGCGAAGCGCACTCTCCAGAGACTGGTGGTGAACAGGGAGATGGAGAAAAGGGTAAAGTTATGAGCAGAGAATCAGAAAAATCAAGCAAAAAGGGGAAGAAAATGAAGTGAGCGCGACAGAGTGATAAAATAACACTGTCCTTTGATAAAGCCACAACAAAGATCAAGAAAGCTTAACTGCTTCACGGTTCCAAAAATTTGCCACAGAAACTAGTAAAAAGGCAAAAATGAAAGAAAAAACATTGACAAAAGCTAGAAACCAAACTCTCGAGGAACAAAGAAGATCAGTGAGAAAAAAGCAATCCAGTGAATTAATGAAAAGTGAATGTGTGTGTGCAAGACTGAGAAAGAACAAATAGCTGAGCAAACAGATGGAGTGCAGATGCAGAAATTGCAACGTTGGGTGTGTCAGTTGGAGGCAAACCGAAAAAAGATGATAACTGAACGAGAAATGAGAGACAAGTGAGAGAAGCTCGTTGAGTCATTGTTTGCGTGGGGTCATTAAATGTGCTTTTCCTTCCCGGAGGTAATGGACACAGAGAGAGAGAGAAAGAGAGAGACAGTTCTCCCTCCTGAGGGGTGAGTCTGATTAGGAAACTGGGAGAATGGCAAGGGTGAGGGGTGAGAAACACCGAGAGATAGAGGGAGAGAAAGAGAATGGATGGGGAGAGAAGGGAAGAAAAAATAAACAGCAAAAACCATGTAAGGACAAAGAGGAGCAGGGGGAAACATTGTCTTCAAGGGTCTTCAATTTCCTTCATCAGTATGCGATGTTACAGAAGCAGCACTGTGATTAAAGTCAGTTTGACAGTCATGCTGCAGGCAAGTCTACAGATATAGAAACGGAGTAAGACAAAGTAGAAGAAATTTATAAGACAAAGTCAAAGACAAAGAGGATATTAACAGAAATTGAATATTAAATGGATTATTTGATTTATGAAATGTGCTATTTTTCCTGCTCACACAGTCTCAGGACAGTGACCTTTTCTACCTGTCTCCCTGCAATGTGAAAGTGTGTTAATTGGTGAGGTAATCTAATCTTAGCTAACTATATTCCTGGGTGTAATGTAGGTACAGGATATATAGAGGGAATGCAGTTCTAAAGGCAGTGGTTAGCACTGCGTTCCTGGTTCAAACTGAATGGTTGTCTGTCTCTGTGTCAGCCCTGTGATAGTCTGGCGACCTGTCCAGGGTGTACCCGCCTCTTGCCCAATGTCAGCTGGGATAGCCCCCCCACGATCCCCAACAGGATAAGCAGCTGGAGATGGGTGGTTTCGTCAAACTACATAATTTGATATCTATATATTGACAAGGTAATAAATTTCCACAGTAAGTCAGAACAGATATTTGATCACACTTTCTGTTGGTATTTTTAAGGTGATACTGTTGTTTAAATATAGTTGCATTTTTATGTATGTACAGTATGTGAAACACATGTTCCACCTGCAATTATGAAGATATGTATATATGATGCTTTCTTTTTTTTTTGGTTCATGTGTCACCAGAAACTGTCTTGTTTTATTTTTGATTCACAAGCAGGATGGAGCAGGTAGTAAGACAATCATGATAATCTTGACTGTGGGTAAGTAAGAAAAATATAAATATTCCATAAAATTGCAATCTTCCTTTTAAAAGACAGACTTAACAGGAGATAAAGAGAAGAAGAGAGTCAAGTATAAGATGATGGAGCATTAAAGGGTAAGGTCAATATTTTTCAACCTGGACCATGATTAATGGGAAAAACTATTTTTTAAAACTTGTGCATTATCAAGCGAGAGGGCTGCAATGTAACCACTTGGGGCATGTTTCTACCCTCAACAAAAGTCATTGTTTTTGTCTCTGACGAGCTCAGATTATTGTTATAAGTATCTGTTCCATTATGAAAAGGATCACTACAGACATACAACTTTTTGTTTAAAAAAATAAGATCCTTTTTGTTTAACCAGAAACAGCTCTGAAATTGCCATTGCCAAACCCAGCAGACTCCATTTGAATAAACCGTAATTTTAGCATGTATAGAGCCAGCACATTTTCACATCCAACTGGGTGAATTAAGGGTTTATTTCAACCAAACCAAAGTTGGTGATTGGTGGAACAATGGAACGATGAACAAAAGCAGTTTTATTTTGTTTCTGTCAATTTTGAATGAAGTATTTCATGGAGATCAAATGAGTGTTTATTTTAATGGAGTTCCAGTTGATGGCAATCTTGGGGCTGTTTCTGGTTTAATAAAAAGCATCTTACTCTCTGACAAAATGGTCTATCTCTGTAGGAATCCTTTCCGGGGTCCAGATTGAAAAATACCAAACTTACCCTTTAAACGTGATTACAGGAAGTGTGTGTGTGTGTGTGTTTGCATTTGTACCTCCAGAGCTTCATTGACGGCCTCAGTGCTCTCTGGTAAATTCTCAGTAGCTTGGACCTTCTCCCCCAGACTGTTGAGCCAACTCTGCTCCATATCCAGATACTGAAGCAACTCCATCCAACAGGACCAAACTTCCTACACAACACACACATATAAACACACAGTCAGAAGTTGTGCAGAACCAGAGACATAAATTATGCTACTACAAAGTGACAGCTGTATTATGTATGCCCTCATTTACAATCTTAAAAGGACAATATGAAAATAAACACTTCACTGTGGGGCATTTTTAAAAAAGTATACTCAAATTAAACAGTAAAGTTCTAAAGACAAAGAGGGGAGGATGACTAACAGACTTCAGGCAAAAAGAAGAGTATACATGAACATAAGTACAACTCAGCAATGTGTCTGACCTTTACCCTGCAGAGTCTGGGGGATGATTATCCAAAGCAGTGCCCCAAACTACAACTTTACACTCACAGATTAGCTCTGAAAACCAGAATCACCAGTGCCCTTCCAGCTTCACTTGTTCTTTGCATAAGAATTAACAAAAGTGAGCCTAAGAAATGGCACATTGCATAAACCAACATGTCATTCTGAGTCTGAACTTAGGGAGTTGCAAGTTGATGGACAAATTGGGCCATTCATGCATAAAATCATGTTTTGTTTTGTTATTTTTATTATGAGTATGTGTCATAGGAGCTTTTTATACCAATGAAGACTTTAACCTTAAACTAAAAGCCGACTTAAAGGGGCAGTCCCCCCAAAATCAAAAACATATATTTTTCAGCTTACCCCTAGAGCTTATTATCAGTCTAGATTGTTTTGGTGTGAGTTACTGATTGTTGGATACATCGGCCATAAAGATGTTTGCCTTCTCTCAAATATAATGAGTCTACACTGATAAATAGCAATACAACTAAGAGGAAACATGTGTGTTTTGCACTTTTGGACTTAGTCTAAAACAATAAACTGCAAAGCTGTGGCACAAGTACATTTCTACAAAAATAAAAGCATAGGTGGATGGAATTTTTAACTGAAGCCAGTAGAATTGATTTGTTAGACAACAAATATTTTTCTTTACAAATAAACCAACATAGAGGGACTACACAATGACACACATTACCTCCAGAGTGTGACACTTGCTCTTGAAGCGGTCACATAGCTTGTGGTAGTTGGCTAGAACCCCCTCCAGCTCTGAGGTCAGCTCCTGTGCACTGCCTCCTCCACCAGGGGGTGATGTTCTGGACACCAGCATGTTGATGCTGTCTTTCAGGATCTTCACCTTCACCTCCTTCTGGAGCACATCCTCTTTAGCCCTCTGAGAGAGGGGTAATAGGGCAAGGGGAAAAGTAACAGAGGAAGTTAGACTCACACTCAAATAAAGAACACACACAATCACTGTGTTTATTTCCCTAGTGTTGCCAAACAATTCATTTTAAGTGTCCTTATTAGGTTATAAGCACGGCTCCACTCTCACCTTCATTTCCTCCAGCGATGCTTCAAGCTCCTCAGGACTCTTGTATTCAAAGTCCCTCATGAGAAACTCCTCATCAACCTGAGTCATCCACTCCTGCATTTCCGCCAAGTCCTTCCTAAGATTCACCTGCCTCTCCCGACTCTCTGCAACACGATCCTGATGTCTCAGCAGCTGGAGGGAAGCATATGACATTAAGTTTTAAAGTGCTTGCCAGTAACACTAAAATGTCACTGTAATTATGTGACTGAATACCTGCATACAGACACACAACACAAGAAGCCATAAGAAGCCCCAGAGCATAACAGCACACAATGGGAAAAGTTTTTCCTCACCTGTTTGCTGAGAGTGTCCCATTTGCTCCGGCACTCGTCCAACTTATCCTGCCCCCATTTGGATAGTCCTGGGACTGCAACTGTCTGTATGGCGCTCACATTCTCTCCCATCTGCTTCAATGAACCTTCCACTGACTCCATCTCATTCACATACTCCTTGTTAGCAGACAGAAAGAAAGAAAGAAAGAACTGTAAAATGACTGCAGTCTTCACATAAACAGCAGTAAAAGTAACTTTCAAGTGGTAAAGTCAAAGTGTCTTTTCAATCAGAACGTCAGAAAGTGTTCATGTTTTGCATTGTCCTCTCACCTTGCACTGGTTAAGCTCTTCCTGTAGACCCTCTTTGTCACCCAACCCCGTAGCATCACGAGACAACAGCTCCTGAACCGCATCCAACCATCGATCCACTTCCACTAAACGCACCTAACAACAACATCAAACCAGTGAATAAAAAACAGTGGAGTAAAGAGAAAAAAATGACACACAGGTTTTCTACATTACTGATTACAGCCACTCTACCTGATAGTCCTTCATGCTACCCAGGATGCACTGCAGTGTACCAAGCTCCTCACGGGCCCTGGAGGACAGCTGACTCCATCTTTGTAGTTCTGCAGGATCGGAGGCTTGCTGTGTTTGTTCGATCTCCAGACACAGGCCCTGAGTTGAAAAAACGTTCAGGCTTTAAGTGACACGTCCAAACTGTGTTTGTAAGTACTTGGTGACCATGGAAACTTTTATTGTCCGATATGGAATTTACCATGCTGTAAAATAAACAATAACAATGTGTAACAGTGAGTCATCCCCTTGGTGAGAGGAAGACAAGAAGACCTTCATCTCTTTGATTAACTGAGGCTTCAATATTGAAGATAGATAGAAGTTCTGTAAACATCTGCAGCTGTCAACTCCATTTTACAAGAACGATTTCAAAACGTTTGCCAACTTTTTCCAAACGTATCCCGAGTGTTCTCCAGTCATTTCATATTGTACCCCACAGTGACCTTGTATTATGAACCCAGTAAAAACACAAGTATGTCTTCCTCACCAAAACACATTGTGTGTATGCCTGCGGATGGTTACAACAGGAAAGATTCCTATGTTTATGACCATGCCTTTGAATCACTGGAGGAGTCAAGATTAACTGCAGAGCTGTGGTGTGAGGGTTTAAGCTACTGTGTGCTGACATTATAACCCTATTACCATTTCATCTGGGATTAATTACCTTGAATGACGGACTTTGGCAAACATGAGGCATCCATGTTAGTTGGTTTTCAGGCACTTCCGAGTTATTACACGCCAAGACAAATATACTGAAGCTATCTTAAAAATTCCCACTTGTAATCACAGCTTGGATGTTGATGTGAATGCTACTTCAGTTGGAAACTGGTAACAATAAGTGGTTACAATAACTTCAATAGGACATGAACGCGGCATAACAATTTGTTTGTTTTGCCACCATAAATCAGTGAAACAGTGTAACACTGTCAGCAAGAACTGGCATTATATCTCTGGTGTGCTCTGGGACCTGCTCCTCAAAACACTGCCACATAACAATACTACTTGTAAAAATCTCCACAAGATATGTATAAAGATATATTATGTAGGATTTTTTTCAAAAACAATTTATATGCTCGTACAGATGTAATCAATCTCAATCATCGCTTCTGATCTACTGTAGATCATGTATGTATGATGTACAGTAGGCAATGGGTGTGTGGTATCCAAGACAAATTTTTTATCTTATCTTATCTGCTAGAAGTGTGTAGTGGTGTACTCTGCAATCTAACAGTATTTTCTTCTTATTTTGCTGGTTGGGATGTTTATGGGTGTGTAGCCCCCAGCCAATAACAGTGCGCAGGTGAGGTGGAGTAAACATGACACCGAAATACACACATAGCGAATCTTAACACCAAGCAGATGAAGCTTGTCCTATAACGAGTTAATCTGGTTGGCTTTTGCTTTCACTGGCGAGCATTTAATAAGAGGATGGAGATAACAAGTGACGCAGAGCTGGTCTATTTTCTGTTGGACAGGTTACTTCAGGTACCATCAGTTAACTTAGTTTGCTTGCTAAATTATCAGCTTTTCCATTACAACAACTGTAACGTTCCTACAGTACAATGGTAGCATGCAGTGTATGTACAAGCAGTGTAGGGAGGAGGCGCCAAGTTTGAATGTTGTGTTCACAAACAGTAATTGTTCCAGCATGCTTTACTTTTAAGAATGTAATAAAAAACAAACAGTATGTATACATAATAAAAGTGTTTGCCCAGACTCAACAATATGTTGGTATAACCTTTCAATCACATAAACTTCCTCAAATACAGATTAATATACACTTGTAATTACACTGCTGCCTCATTTTTATGATTAATTTATCACATCAAGCAATTCACAGGTGTGAACAGTGCAAGATGAATCCACTTAAACATGAGGAAACAATACTGAGCCAATCAGATGACTATCACCTTCTATCATTAGGCTAATTACTAATGGGACTCAGAGATGCTGTCATGGGATTGTGTGTGTGTGGAGGTTGTCAGGCTGACTGACGGGTTGAGCGGCCCCACACTGAGCTGTTAGGAGCTCCATGCTGCATGCATGGGCACGCTGCCCAGAATGTGCCAAGTCCCCGCCCCTTCCCCGGCACCGTGCCCTATCTGCCACGATAACAAGAGCTCGGACTGAACCACATTCCACTGAAGGATGGAGGAGGAGAGAAACACGCACGGCAACACACAATTACACATACATCACAAAACTACATACCAAAACACACACACACACACACAGTCTTTTCCTCCTACACAGAGGTTTGATACAGTGCAGAGGGAAGTGACTGGCTGATAAAGGGGCCTATTGTGTTGTGGAAAGAAAAACTGACAGCAGACAGAGATTAACACTCACTCTGATATACGTACAAGCACATAGACAGACATAAACAAAGTGACTGTTGAGAATGAAATCCTTTGAGCTAAGAGGTCAGAGGGCACATGTTTTATCAGCTGCAGTCTCCAGATAAACCATACCAACAACTCAAGCTATTATTCAATTTATATTCTTCCAACACATAAATATGCACTTGTGTCTGTAGATTTTCTTTATTTTGATTTTTATTTTCATCTTTATATAAAGGTATACTACTATGCAGGGTTTTTCTAAAAAACAATGTATAAGGTCATACAGAAGTAATCCATCGCAATCCTTATTTATACACAACTAGAAGTGTGTGACAGTTTATTTATCTGAAGTGACCCTGCCCTCTGCTTATATGTTCTTATTTTCTATGTTTAAAAATGTTCCTAGTCACAGCACTTAGATGAGGTCAGAACAAAATAATGAAAGGGGGTGACCAGGTGTCACAACGTAAGCACCACATCTCCAAGAGGAAGCAAAATCACGGACACAGTGCAGAAAAAGATGCAAATATAGCAATTAGAGTAAATCTGAGGTTGGATTTCATTTTCACCGACAAAACGATTTTAATACTTTACCCGCCAATTC
This sequence comes from Chaetodon striatus, assembly GCA_029783705.1. Taxonomy (NCBI): domain Eukaryota; kingdom Metazoa; phylum Chordata; class Actinopteri; order Chaetodontiformes; family Chaetodontidae; genus Chaetodon; species Chaetodon striatus. The sequence continues at coordinate 17,928,667 of JAPZEB010000010.1, forward strand.
CTGCATGGTATACCTGTATCCAGGAGTGTCTTATTCTGATTCTGATTCTTCAGTGGGGCCTGAGCAACACTTACTGGGTTTACATGCGCACTAATATTACACTATTATTCCAAATACGACAACATTCTAAATGTAATATGGGTCATGTAAACAGCATATTCCATTTGGAGATTCAGAATTTGACATGTGGGATGTGCCAGAATTATTCAGGTTTTAGGAGTACTCTTTGGCTACGTACAGCACATTCAGAATATGCATCTCAGTTGGGGTTTTACCACAGTTTGTGAAACCCTGCATCTTGCCTGTTAGTGGTCTGTTCTGTGCGTTGTCATGGCACACAAGCTAAAAGTTTGCACTGCTGGTGTAGAAATGCTTGCCCAAAAGAAAAGCCTAAATATTTGATCGGAAGAAGAAACACATCTACTTAAAAACATTATAAAAGACTTGGATAACAAGTTTTTGGATATGAGAAAATATCACACTGCCAACTTTTTCAAGAGGGTGATTGAAGACATGAAAGAGAAAGGCTGTGTTTGCACAGTTGAACAAGTCTGCTACTGGTGGAAGTTCTTCTTTTTTTTAAATCCTATTTCGACACAAAGAACCAAATGACACGAGCAACACCAGCTGTTTCCTTTTCAATCTCTAACATGATAGACGACATGTTACGGCACATTAATCAAAGTACTCTTGGCTGCATGTAA
>JAPZEB010000010.1:17929470-17951530 GCA_029783705.1 Chaetodon striatus
GCATGTAAACGGTATTATTAGCCAAGTAAACAGCTTAGAAGGAATAAGGGGGAAAAACTGATTATTTTGTGCATGTCATAGACATTGAGTTACAGACTAACCACATAACACAAAATATGTAACAAAATCAGGGATAAACATCAGTGTGGATTATAAAATCTTAAACAGAACTGCCAATTAGAAAAACAGAAGGAGTGAATTTGTGAAATTTGTCTGTTTGTGCCTATTTATAGACAAACAGTGGAATAAAAATATTTGAGTATGAGAATAGAAAAGACTGTATCCTAGAGACAACGTGAAGCAGCACAATCTGAGACAATAAATACATAAGATTATTCTGATACGATCTCACACTAATAAATGGTGGTAAACTCCACCTAAGAGTTAATGTTTTTGGTTCCTCATTATCTGTATGTCAGGTTCAGAATATGTGTATTTGATTTAAATGTTGCTTGGTGGAAAGTTGACCATGGTTTTTGCCGAGAACCATGACTTCATTTATCAAGATGATGCACTACGCACCTGTGCCCGCTCAACTGCCCCCTCAGCAGTAGGGATGTCCACTATTCCTTCTCTCAGAGTGGTCAGTCTGGCCTCTAGACCCTCCACCTGGTTTGACACCATCTGGCTGGCCTCAAGACTGGCCAGAGCTGGAATAAGACAAGGAGGAGGGGGAGATGTGTGGAGAATGGGGGAGAAAAACACACAGTATTAACTTCAGGTATCAAAACTTTTCCATCACATTTTAACCACAAGGGGGCAGCGAGCAGTTTAGGGATGCCCCTTCAGTGTATTTGAGTGTTTCACATGCTGCAAAAGGACCCCAGATGTTTGACAGTCTGGTAAAGTAAGTTTAGTTGTGCTCTTCTAACCAACTCATATATGTCAATCATGCCAGATGAATTTTAAACATACACTATAAAATCATGGTTAATCTGCCGTCTGGCCCTCCTGCGACGGTGATCACATTAATAACAAAAGTTAAGTAGTGCCCACTTGTGACTCATTTATATTGAATGGTTGTATTTCTTTCTGTTCCTGCTCTTCCCCTTGACTGTCTTTCTTCTCCTCTCCTTCTCTGTCAGCGTTTTAATTACCAGGTGATTTAATGCTTACATAATCCAGCTATGTTTATATACACAAAGAGCAGAGATGGAGCGTAACTGGGAGGGGGGGCAGTGGGACAGAGAGAGGCCCCGTCGAGAGGCAACCTGCCCTCAAGCAGAAACAAAATGGTTTTCCTTGGCTTTCATCCAAATCCTCACAGTCATAAAAGCCCAAGAGGCACACACACACACATGCACATACACACACCTTTGGTCAGGAGCATGGAAGAGTCAAGTCTCCCTTTACAGACTCATTTTTGGCCAATAGGAGTGCATGTAAATTCCAGAGGTAAAACAGTGACTGACTTTCAGGACTGCTCCAGGTCCAAGTCACGTCTTCAGGTAGAGATGGAGCTGGCACAAAAGGATGATCTCACGCTCAATCGCTCACGTACACACTCACGCGTCTGTGAGCTTTTGGAGGCCATATAAGGGCATCATCCATTACTTGTGGCTGGCCAAGGATTCATATAAAAAGCTGATGTCAAATTTACACAACCCCTGTGGGACTGAGCTCTGCTGATCTTAGCTATCACTCTTTCAGTCTCCCTATAAACCTGAAAGCTTTGAGCCAAGAGCAAGGAAAGAGAAATGGGTCTTTGTTTTAAGGAAGGCTTAAATCTCCTGCATTGCAGCTCTGTGAAATAGGAGGATGCCTCAAGGCTGTCAGGTTCCTTGAAAAGCATATGGTACTGTTAATACAGAGGAACCTGCTCAGAGTTTTGGAACAGGTTTCCTCTGTACCGATTTAACAAATCATTTTGATCAGCAAAAGTACCTTTGTTGACCTCATGCTCTCTGCACTGTAGTCGCTGTAGTGTGGAGGCGTGATGTGCCGACACCACCACCATGTTGTCTTTCAGAGAAGGCACGGCTCCTAGTGACCCCACCTCTGCAGAAAGCTGCTCCAAACGCGGACTCGAGGCAGTGACCTGGACACGTCGGGACTGAAGAACACAAGAGGAAGACAAACTAATTTGTAAGTGGAGAATTGTCCAAGGATGTTTCAGCAGGGAGCATTGTTGCTGTCTCTGTGCGTCCGCACAGAAAGGGAAATGTTAGAAACTTGGCTCGAGATAAGAACATTCCCTTGACTTTAATACAAGCCTATGGTTAGTGGTTTTCTTGAACATTACATTGACTGCTGTTTAATAATGATGCAGAATGATGAGACACGATGGAAAGCGTATGTTTCAGCAAATCATTTTGACTTTATTTGATCTGTTTTGTGCCATTAAGCATAATCAATGTCACCTCAAAGCTACAGTCAGTAACTTTTATAAAGATTACTTTGTCGTATTTGCTCAAACGGTCACTGCATCCACACAGTAGAACATGAGACTGATAGACAATGAAAAAAAATCATGTTCCTCCTCCTCATAGTATTTTGCTAAAATCCAACAACCAATCAGAGCTGAGAACTCCCTAAATGCAGTTCTCAATCATTTCAATCATTGCTCACTGAGAACATTTGTGGCCTGGCCATAATATTGAAAGCTGGAGAAAACTCATTTTACAGCTTAACGGTACACTAAAATATGTTTCTGAAAACACCTGAGGTGAGAAAAAGGCAATGCAGTTACAGAATCTTGATTTATATTTGATCAGTACTGCTTAGTTTACCAGTTTGACCACAGTTTACGAGCAGTGACTGACATGGCTAACAAATATGTTATAGACTGGTTGTTCTCCTTCATAAGCAGTGGATTCTAAAGCCACCAGAAGCACTTTGAGTGGGCAGAGGAACATGACTTTTTTTCTAAAGTGCTATTGTGTGGATGTAGTAGCAGTTTCAGCAATATGACAGTTCTTTTTTATAAAAGTTACTTTCTGTCTGCACGAAAATGAGGGAAACCTGCAACACACACTGCGAAAATCAGTTAGTCTGGGGATAAATTCAGAAGTTACTGGATGGAGTCATGCTTTACACTGACAGGGTTTTTCCTCACTGCTCAGTGTAAATTAGTCTCATTTGAAAAATCTTAACTCCACACTTCAGGACACATAAGGAAGGGCTCTATCCATCTTACTCTGTACCCTTTTCACTGCAAGCATTTGAGGCACTCTGTAACTTTAATACATCCCATTTTTGCCCTAATGGTTGTTTTGATCCATGACCTGTCTTTCCAAGTGTTTCATCTCTGCTGTGAAAACTAAAATGTTTATGAAATAACTGCAGCTGAATGTAAGAGGATAGACGAAGGGGTCAGAGGTGAAATTCAGGATTAAAGTCACACAAAGGAGATCGGGGTGAATGCAGACGGAGTCGATGACTCTTACCTGACATTCTCCACTCAGGCTTCTGAGCTCGGCCTCGTTGCACTTTTCTACAGCCGAGTTTGAGTCCAGCCACCGGTCCTGCTCCTCAAAGGATCGGTCCAGGTCTGCCAGCTCTGCAGACACCGCTGTCACCCGGCTTTGAGTGTGAACTCGCTCACGGGCTGCCTGCAGCTCCCTCGCACACACATCCCACTCCGTTTGGACCAGGTCTATGTCTGTCCTCACTGAGTCCACACACACTCCCTCTACAGAGAACAGAAGCCAACAGATAAAAAGACTCACTTCAAATGAACTTAACAAATAATTAAGTAGACTTTGAATGGATGTTTACATCATTTATTCCCGCGCCGTGAGTTTTTAGCGTGACCCTAGTGAGAGTAAAAACACTAGTGGATGAAAAATTGGAAAACAGACACTTTGGATGAGTGAACAGCAAATATTAGGGAATAAAATGAGTTGAGTTTAGTGGAAAGTTTGGTGTTTAACAAATCTCCTCCAACTTAGCAGTGCTGCTCCACTACCCCTCACTGCCTCCAGAACAGTGTAAACACATAAAAATCCTGAGTGCCTCTTCATTTCACTGAGCAGTTATATGAAGTCATCAACCCTGCAGGCTGACAGATTTTTACTACTCTATCCACAAACAAACACACACACACACACACAAACACAGGTTCAGATTACTGGCATCTAAAACAATAAAAAAAATTTGGGCTTGTAAATACCTAGAAAATACCAAGCAGCTGTGGAAAAGTAGTAAAATCTTATGAGACGAACACAATTTAACAGGGAAATGGAAGATTTTGTGTTAAAGCCAGTAGTCGTGAGCCTCTGAGAAACAATAAATATGAGCCAGTATCTTCCAACACTTTAAAAGAACGTGTTTGACAAAACTTGGATGGATTTGTGTAAAATAATTGCTTGGTTTATTGTGTATTATAACGTAGTATTTCAATGTCAGTGAGCAAGGACAATCTCCTCTTTTCTTCATACCTCTCTCCAGCTGGTCCATCAAGATGCGTCCCTCCTGAATCACTTGACCAACTGTGGCTTCCTTTGCTTTGAGGTCCAACTCCAAACCCTACAGTGATTTGTCAACACACATTTAAGTTGAGATTCAATTTCATTGTCAATTTAATTGTTTGTTTCTTAACTGTATCATCTGCAGGCTCACCTTGAGTTTCTCCTGCAGGTCTGGTGTGCCAGGTGTAGTGTCAGGGTGTGTGGAGGCCAGCACCTGAGCAGACGACTTCCATTTTTTAATCCAGCTCAGGAGGTCAGAGAGCTTATTTTCAAACCTGCAAAAAAAATGTATGCATTGGTGTGTTTTTGTGCATCTTTTATTCTTACACTTTATTCTCGTACTTGGCAAAGGAGTCAGTGCACGCGTCTCAATTCTTACAATCGTCTGACTTCTGCGTCTGTCTCCACCAGTCGTTTCTTAGGGGGAGCAGGTGGGGCCAGCTCCTGGTCAGCCATCGAAGCAGCCGCAGCCACAGCAACTGTATCCACGACGACCTGCTCTTCCACCTGAGTCATCCCGGCATCCGTCACTGCTTCCATTACCTTAGCAATTAGTTAGAGCATCAGTGAGAATGAGACAGAAATCAACCACACTCACCAAGTCACAACTTAACTAGTCCTGAACATTTTCATTTAGAAACTACAGAAAAAACTATTTGTGATTTGTCCAATACTATGGAAAAACAAATTCATACACATCTAGACTGCAGTCTGACTTAAACCTCATTCTTTACACTCAGTCACAGCACCATGCTGTTCAAGAGATAACTGCTGTACATTGTTACAAAGTTACCATGGCTTTGGTGATTTAATATTCACACCACTGAACTTTTACTGACACTTTTGAATATAATAGAAAAGCAGGATGATTTGTATGTTATCATTTCTCTGTGTCTTCAATGAACCTACAATAAATCTCCTCCTGCATTTTTTCCCCTTTTTGTCTTTTATCTGACGACCACTGCAAGTGCCAAAACAACACATTTACACTGGACAGCCTGTGCAACAGTCTTTCATTACAGAGCAGGTTGAGCTATTTTAATCACTATAATAAACAAAAACTCATTTTTCAAGGGAAGCTTTGTTGTACTTCATCTTCTTCCAAGGTGATCTAGCTTTCCCAAAATTAGTCTGACTCACAGGATGTAGACTACAGGTATAAAGCCTGTCACTGGCTGCCTATCTCAGACTGCAACCCTCTTCCTGTGTGATGTTTTCAAAATCCCTGTCGCTAGGTGAAACTTGTCTCGCATAGCCAGACCTATCTCCACAATTTAGCACTGTGCGTGACGGCAGCAACAACAACAACCTCCAAGATGGCAACCTCCATTCTAAAACGTCTTTAAATGTTTTACGTGTGGCATCTTCTTTGGCAGGAATTTAGACATTTTAGTGCCAGCACTCGCCTCTCCACCAAAACAAGCTCCTTCGTGACTCTATTTTGTAAGGGCACCCTCACTGCCTTCTGAGCTTAGCACCGCCCAAGATGACTGTGACTAGTTTAAAGAAATACAAACAACTCAGAACGTTTTTTTTTTTCTCTTAGTGTGGAATTATGATGTCTCAGCCATACCTTAGGCTGGATAGGTCTGGCTATGCAATGCTACCCCAACACTGACTGCTTCATGTTTAAATCAATCAATTTTATGATGCAACTGCTGGAGCTTTAATAAGCTGCCATGTGCTTTGCACACTGAGTTGCCACGGTTAAGTTACATGCAGCTAAAGGAAGAAAACACACACACACACACACACACACACCTGAAAAGAGCAGTCCTCCAGCTTCTGCACCAGGTTGTCCCATCTATGGGCCAGCTCCTCTGTATCTGTCTCAATCTTGGCTCCCGCCTCAGGGTTTCGAAGTAGCGATATTACATCCTGTCCTGCATCGGACAGCTGGTCAAGAGTCCTCCTCTTCTTTTCCATGTCTTCCTTTAAAATCTACAGGATTGAATCACAAAAAATATCAAAGCCTACACTGAACACTGAGACCTTATTACTGTATTAAAGTTCACAAATTAATGGTAGTTAGTTGTTTTGTAGTTGTAGCAGCAGCAGCATGGCAACCACACATACTTGGCAGACTACTTACTGCTAATCGGCGCACATTGGTATTCATTTCACTTGGGTCCTTGAAGTTGCTGGTCTGTACTTCACTCAAGGCCTCTTCTTTTTCTGCCAACCAAGCTCCAAACAAACTCTACAGAAGAGGTGGGAAAACAGCATCAACTTAAAATACTCAGTACAAACAGAGACTTGGTGTTCGGGAGCCTGGGTAACGTGTGTAAAGAGGCTTGAATTCTGAACTCAGCAATCAGGTCAGCATCTACATTCAAAACCAGATACTTTTCCATCTCATACCACAGTGTGTTCAGGGTTAAATAAGAATGGCAGGATGAAGAAAAGAATGTTTTGATGTGACACTTCATGTTAAAGTAAAAATAGTGGATCTGAAACATTGGCAGATTCACTGCGGGCTGAAAAACTTGAGTTAACTCATGAAATGTGACACTGAATACTCTGTGTTTCAAGTGGCTTTCACAGTGGATTTAAATGACTTTGTGGACTTCTGCTTCTCAGTGTGAGCAGGAGAGTGTTCAAGTGGTCAATTATGCTTGGTTATTTAACCAGGAGGAGGTAAGAAAGACATTGCACATGTATGTGTAAGAGGGAGAGTTTTCACATACATACCTGGTCTGATATAAGCTGCTGCCACACCATGAAGACTTCCTGCAGCTTGTGCCACCGTTCCTCTGTCCAGCGACACACAGCTGCCCAGCGCTCACCCAAAGACTTAAATGCAGGATGAAGACAATCATTAATACAAACATGGTTGTTTTCAGAAACACAATGCATACACAATTGGGACCTCTATGTCCAAAAATACCTGCAATTAAAAACTGCTTCCTGGTACAGAACTTTTTTTACAGCCTGAAAATCTTAATAAAATGTACGTACTGGAGAAAGACTCTCCTCACTGAGCAGACACATTCACAAGACCAACGGGCAGACAACTCACTTGTAGTTGCTCCTCCAGTGCAGCTGTGGCGCTCTCACCGCTGTTTTCATCTACCACGACCACCATGTGTGTTAGAGAGTTGACCTTCACCTGCTCCGCCTCCAAGTCGTTCTGAAGCTCCTGAGCGGAAACGCAAACAGTGAATTCAGTCACACATTATCCATTAACAGAGCTGGCAGAGAAGCCACTTAACTTTATGGTGACAACATGGAGACAGTGAGTGAGTCATGACAGTCCAGGATCAGACATGTGACAAAGTGGTCACAAGACTGTTTTAAGAGCAGTGCAGCAGGACTGACAGCTGTTTTTATATTCTACTTCCTGTCCGGGTTAAATCTATTACCTGTCCTTTATTGACTGAATTCATGCAAGAGGAGCCCTTTGACAGAAAATGTTGTAATGTGAATGTTTACTTTGTGCTGCTCTATCTGTTCTTTGTAGAGCTCCAGGTCTTTAGCTGCCGGTTCTGTCTCTATCTTTCTGATTCGCTCCTCTGTCAGCGTCAGCCAATCAGAAAGCTGCTGTAACTGCTGCTGCTGGAGATCCATCAGGACTTCATGGAGCCTGGAGAGGGAGAAAGTGACAGTGAGTTGGGTGTGTAGTGTAAGAAAGGATGTGAAGGTTACCAGTGTAATCATTTTTAGGTGAAACTTCCTGTTCAGCTGGTTATTTAACTGCCTCACAGTAACACACACACCAAAATAAGAGACAATGCTGTACACAGACTCCACGGACAATGAGTCATGGCACGCAAGAGCACATATAATCAGGGTCAACAAATGCTCTAGTGGACACCATGAATACGATTTATGAACAACTGTGTTGCTGTGTGTGTGTATGTGTGTGTGTGCGTGATTGAAGCATCATAAACCTTGATAACACAGATTGAGCGTTAGACTTGTTAGGCCTTGGGGGCCTCGAGGCACATCAGGTGTCACCTTCACACAGTTTGCAGCCTTGTACGTTGTTCACAGGAAAAACTCATTAACATCTGAGAGATCTGAGAGAAAAATGACCTCCACTGGGCAATTTGTGCCTCATGATGTGACGGCACTGCACTACTAAAAAAGGACCTCGCAGAAAATTTTGAGTTCAAAGTCTTATTTTTCTTTTTCTATTTTAGTTTTTTAAAGACAGCGCAAAGGAATTATCTCACTAGTTTCAAACACAAATAAAATGCAATCATGTGATATCTGCAAATTAAGAACAGCAAGGAGTGTTGCAATACTTCTACAGGACTAAAGCAGGTGTATGTGTGTGTGTGTGTCTACCTGGCCTGGCGATCCATGCTGGCCACTCGGAGGCTTTCCCAGCGGGAGTTGAGGAGGCTCATCTGCTCCCTGATTTCCTCTTCTTCCTCATCTGTCAGATTGCCCTGAGCGATCAGTTGGTTACCCGCCTGGAGCACATTACCCACACTGCTTTGGTGAGCTGTCAGCTCCATCATGAAGGCCTTTAGGGGGGAAAGAGATAAACTGTTATGATAAAAAAAAATGTACAGTAAATCTTTGAAACAGTTTCAATTTAAAATGTTAGTCTTCCAGACAAACTGTTTGCTGGGAACAAACAGCCCTGGGATCCACCATCTATATGTACACTACGTTAAGGTATGAGAGACAGTGTACAACCATATGTCCCTAAAATTATCCAGATTCAAGCTAACATGGAGACCTAACATTGCTCACATAATCTGAGGCTGCACGTTGGCACTTAGCATCAACATACTAAAATCTAGATGTTTCTCTCCCCATCCTCTTGCTTCACTTGGTATAACACTTAATAATTCCCTGCAGAAGCTATGGGCATCACCTCCACACCCTTGCATTCGCGAGTGTTGCTGTAGCAACAGTCAGACAAGCCTGCAAGCACAGACTGAAGAGGGGACTCTGTCAAGCAGCCAACTGAGGCCAATTGCAAAACAAAAGAGGAAGGAGAAAACGCTTCAAGAAAAAATACAAGACCAACTTTAGTCTTTAGTTTGGCTGCCTCTTAACTCCTCAGAGAAGCTTCTTTTTGCTGGGTCTTGTGAGCAATATGAAGCCCAGTGAATTGAGTTATTGTCTGTTTTTCTGTGAGCTCTCTGGATGAGTAAGCATTTTTGACTGCACCTCTGAGCACATTGTTTTTGATTAGGCTTTGCGGGAGAAGTTGGAGTAAGTACGTGAACAACAAGGCCGAAACAAACTGGATTGATTTTTTTCAGACCTCCCGAAAAGCCTGGCTGTTAAAGAGGCTTTGGGTCTCGCTGCTCTCAGTCTCACTACCAGCTTTCCGCTTTGACCTGGATTCCAGACATTAGACTTCACAAATATTCACATTTCAGCCAAGGGAATCCAGCCAAAGCCCCTTTACACACATGCACAGACACAAACCCTGCAGCTACGCCTTCTCAAGCAAGCAAGCGAGTTGTTCGCCAGGGCACCATGGGGTGCTGTGCGCCACTGTTATCAGCAGAATTCCTGGCATTCCCAACATGTACGGAGCATGTACTGTTGTTTGTGGGAAGCCTCTATCTCTTGGACAGTATCTTCAGTCTCAACAATGGAGAGTGACAGGTCTTAGAGAAAAAACTGGTGCATAAATAAGTATCATCCTTTGTTTATAAAATACTGTATATGTGCATTTAGTAAAAGGCTATGAGCATCTAGATTTTTTTTTAGATTTAGACAGTTATGGACTCATCTACTATCCTTTGAAAAGCACCACACAATTTATCAATTCGTCACTTTTTTACAGTGATAGCAATCTCAGATACATTCACACAATTTGATAAGTAACACTGATGTTTGCACCTCTGTCTACATGTGCTTGCATGTTTACAGCTATGCAAGCCTTACGTGAGCCTGCAGGTCTCATCCTACCTCATGCGTGTGAAACTGCTCTTTGACTTCTTCCACATCGTCCGACACCTCCTCCTGAATCTGCAGGGCATCCTCTGCTGACAGCAGCCAGGTCAGTACCTCCTCTAGCGTGGTCTGGTAGCTGTCCAGGTCCACATCCAGCAGGCTGTCCATCTCGCCTTCTGTCTCTGTTAGGGTGCTGGGGGTCTCGGGACGGGGGCTGCTGCCTGCTTCTTCCGTCTGCACATTCTGGAACACATGAGGCAAGGGATGAAGGCAATAGCTGACCATGTTATAGACATGTGTTTACATCATTACTGTGTTAATCAGAAGTGGGGGGAAAAAAATCAACACAGCATAGTATCATACTATTTTGCATGGCAATATTATATGAACAAAAACACCAAGTATCCATTTTTTCATTAAATAAATGATTGATCTAAGGCACCAGTGGCTTATTGGTAGAGCTCATAGGTTGTGCCCTTAGCAGTAGCCCAGGTTTGAGTGCATCCCCTGGCCCCTTGCTCCAAATCAACCTCCTTTCCCTTCCCTTATGTCATGTCCCTTTGTCCTATCAAATAAAAGGAAAACACTTTTAAACTCTTGGTAGCTAACCATAATAATTAAATCAACTGCTTTTTCAGTCCACCAGTCACATTTGGTAAACAGACTGAAAACTTTATCCTATCAGCTAAAACAGAAGTTGACAAAGTTTTCCTTTTGGGATGTAATGTGCAGTTGAAAAAAAGATAACAAAACACAATATATGTTAGTTATCGCAATACTCAGCAAACAGTTAAATGTTTAAAATTGCGCCAGAGACTTAAGTATCGTGATAATATTGTATCATAGGGCCACTGGTATTTTCGTCTGAAACTGGGTTTTTAATTGCAATTTGCGACACACCGCCTCTTGCCTATGTATGGTCAGCTCTGTGCGTTGTCCTGGAGACACTGTACACAAAGCATTTTGCCAACAATTTGCAAGTCTGCAGATGCACGCCCAAAAGAAAAGCCACATTTATGGTCAGAAGGAGAAACACACGGTCTTTAAAACATTATGAAAGACTTGCATATCAACAGGATTTTGGATATGCGCAATTATCACAATTTCAACCTTTTTAGGAAGGTGTCTGAAAGAATAAAAGAGGGAGGCTGTGTTGTGACGGCCAAACAAGTCCACTACTAATGGGAAATGTTGAAAAAACCTATTTTGATGCAAAGAAGCAAGACAGAAAAGCGGTTCCAGTCGTTCCACTTTTTCATCTTCTGATGTGATAAACGACACCTTCGGGCAAGTTAATCAGGGTATGCACAGCTGCTTGTAAACAGAGTGTAAGTGGAATATTCATTTTCATTAGCCATGTAAACAGCTTAGCAGAAATATTGTCTTTTTCAGAATAAGGGCAATAAAGAGAACATTTTGTGCATGTACTGTAAATGTAGTGATTGACAGATAGCACTGAACAGGAGGAATGTAAGTTTTTGTCTCTCTGATATGTAACATACACACAAACACAGGCATACACAAAACCTCCATGTGTCCTTCAGTCTGATTCTCATCTGTACACATCAGTTGGTGAGTTTTAAAATAGAGTCAGACATCTAGGAGGGGCCTGTGCAGCTCTGGAGCATGCAGAGCGACCTGCCCTGCTCAGTTGAGGAAAAAAACAGAAACAACTGCAGGCCTATTATAGGATGCTGGGAGGTGCCCCTGACATGCTGGGCAGGTCATTCCTCATTCTAGGAATAGCAGTAGGTTTGAAACACAGGGGCATCGTGGGTAAAGTTGGGTGTGCAGTCAGAGAGATGGATGGTGAAGCTTCGCAGGGGAAATAGCTTAAATGTCTTGGAGATCAAGAGGGGACAGATGTTTAAATGTGACGTGTGTATTAAACAAACCTTTAGCTCTAAGTGGAAAGATAACTTTGTTATGTAATGACAGTGGTCTTGTCTGCACAGTATCCTTCAAAATCATAAAGGAACTAATTCATTTATATTTTCAGCACAATCCCACTTCTGAATTCCATCAAATACAAGGTTGTTTCACACTATGCAAACATTTGTAGACATCTGAAATTACAACCTATTCCAAGTTTCCATTTTTCTGAGGGAAAGTAGGAAAAAGTTCGACAGAGCTCGACAAATCTGTCTGGAGCTGAAATGAACAGAAGATAAAATCTTTACAGCAGCAGCCGTGCCAAGTCAAAGATGACAGAAATGCTAATGGGTGTGTAGAGACTGGTACAGTAACAAGTCAAATGGACCTTTGTTTTCCAGGCTGAAATTACACAGCGGTAATGTCTGTGTAGCGAACTCAGGAAAAGGTCACCTGCTGAAAATATTCAATGACCTTTTGGATATTTTGGGGTAATAAAAATACTGTAAGCCCTTATGTGAGACCAGTGTAGGCTGGCAAGGACAAAGCAACAACAAGAAAAAGAAAGACAAGGGAGAGGGAGAGAGAAAACTGCAGCCTTGGTCTATTTATTGACTTGAATGGCTGTAAAATAGCTGTGGTCTGGCTCAACAGAACTCTTTATTATCACCAGATGATTTGCTGAACACGATCCCTGCATTCATCACTTTTGCAGTTGTGATTCTGGAGCATGTAATGCATCATTATGCATACACCAGTGCACTCAGCATCAGTGATATTCCAACTTTGATGGTGATGCAATAAAACTTAATTAGATCCGAAGCCAATGTTGACATCGATGTTAAAAACAATCTTACACTAACATCAACACTAAGAATTCTACAACAATATCATGAACCTAAAATTAAGGGGAGGACCAGACACAGTCATCAGAAACAAAGAGCCTTTCTTTTTCCTCCACTCAGTCTCACAACCAGCAGCATTACGCATCACTTCCTATGGAGGAAGGAACTGTGCCAGGAAAGTAAACCCCTTGTTGGACCAATCAGGGCACTATTTAAAAAGACTTTTCCAGCTCTCGTTCCAGGACGTGTGAAGTATGTGCCCATGGGCAATAAAAACTTAAGAGGTGGTTTCGGGATTTTCTTACTTCTGACTAAAAACCTCTGAAACGAGCCGCCCCAGGGATGTATGTGAATGTAAGAAATTACATTTTTTGGAGGGGATGTGGCTTGGTCTGTTGCAGTTAAGAGGGAATTAAGAATACGACCAGGATCACAATCACTGGTCCAATTGAATCAAGACAAGACAGGCTGAAATGCTCACAGATGTTAAACAAGGAACAGTGTCAGTATGTGCATGTCAGTCACCCGCCCACCAGCATTTTTAATGCTTAAATAACCTTCCCTGTCAGCTCTCCGCACACACTCCTATTCTCACCAATTTATTCCCTCATTTCCTTCCACCCCTTTACAGCTCTGTGTTTCCAGCAGCATGCAGTTCGGTCTGTTGGCTAATGTCAGAGGGGTGAGTCATGGCTCTGCTCCCTATTTGCCTGCGCCTGCTGTGCTTTTCATGAGTGGGGCTGGAGAGAATGAAGGAGATGGCTTTTTCAGGGTTGGAGTGACTCATTCTATCTGGCAACGCACAATGAGACACTTCACAGTATTCCTTATGCCTGCATTTAACAGCGTCTGTGGCCTTCAAATTGAATGTTATCAGGAACATGGCACAGCAGCAAAGGTTGAAGCAGTCTTGGGTTCAAATTCTTTTCGCAGCTTCAGCTTTTCAGTTGTTGAAGCTGACGTTCAGGAGCTGAACAATCATCTCTACGTTCACAGAAACAGATAACAGTTTGTTTACACCAGCACAGACAGGTGGGAGTTCAGACAGCCTCAGTGCCTGTCTTTTTAAAACCCCCTCCCACAAAAGCTCAGTCTGCTCTGATTGGTAAGCGCTTCCAGGTCTTCAGTATCTCTGCGTCTCTGCTTCGTCACTGCAGCCAGGGAATGACTGTAACTAAGTATAGCAGTACCCACTACCATGAAAAATCACCAATAAAAGCCTCTAAGCCAAAATTTTCAGAGCAGGACGTTCCAGCAGGAATATGATCCGAAAGTGGGAACCAAGGCAACCAAGTTTACAAGTTTCCCTAACATTAGCATATGGCTTCATGTAGCAGTGTAGACTACGTAATATAAACATTTGCAATAGCATGCCTGGAGCAAATAACCATGTAAAAACATTATATTGCGAACTGACATCAGCTTGTTCCAAAATTAGAAAACAACCCTAGAAACAGAGTATTCAGAATGGCCTGAGGCCTTTGACATGTTTGCCTGATTATTAGAAACTTCAGCCATGTTTATTATGTACATATATCATTGCAATTCTATATGCACCAGAAAATAGGGAAAAGCATGATAGGCCCCCTTTAAGAAATACGCCTTTTGATTCCAGTTTTAAATTCCTAAAGTTTGGACTTACTAAGCTTTTGTCTACATTGCTGGTTACCAGCTGTGGATTTTCAAAGTTTGCACATAAAGGAGCACCCTGAAAAACAGATGTAACCATGGACACCGGTGAGCACCTTTTTGTGTGAGCAGTTTAAAACAGCTGTTAGAACAGTACTCTGTTTGGTTTAAACACACGAGTCCTTCCCACTTTTCTCCGAAATGATAAATCAGAAAAGCCTGTGATGTCTCATACCCTCCTGTATCATATCACATCAAGTTAAAAACTGTAATACCACTGTGTTGTGTGTTTTTACCTGAGCACTGAGGCCTGGACCTGAGTCTTCAGACTCCACTTTGTATTTGCGCGGCAGGGTCTCCACTTCTCTGATAGCTTCCATGCTCACGTCTTTGGGCAGCACGGCGAACAGCGATGTTACGTACATGATGATGGATTTCTTATCTGGTAACTGCACCGCCACGTCTGAGAGAGAGAGGGGGTGGGAAGATGTTGCAAGGGGGGAGGTGGATGTAGGGTAGAAAGATCGGAGATAGAAATTAAGCGTGAGAAGCAGGAGGGACAGAGTGGGGAATAGTAAGGTGAAAATTGCACGAGGAAAAAAGCAGCATGGTGAATGGAGTGAGAAAGCAGTTAGGGGTGACAGAGGAGATGAGATGGGAAGGAAGGTGTTGGGGGTGGGGGGCAGGTTAAGGCAAGATGTTTTGATTAAACCGGGCTTTGACACAGGTCAGGCTAGACTACCTCTCGGTCATGACCTAACAAGAAGTGTCTGAATACAGACGGCTTCAGTACATGCACTCTGAGGATCTACAGGTGCTCCATGAGAGAGAAAAAAACATTCAGAGCAAACATAGCTTCCTACAAATCTTCAGCCAAAGACAACACCAAGGTATTTGCTCCACAGAGAGTGTATCCAACTGCTGGCAGGACATAAAGGTAGGTTTCATGAACACAGACCATGTTTTAATATGTGAGAATTTTGGATAATAAAATGTACGTCATTCCATATCCAACTATTCTCTGGGACTACTATAAAAGGTAGTCGATAGGTGCCTTTTCTTTTATAACCAATACTTGCATTTCCTGCCCAAATAAATACAGTTGACCTCGGTGTACAAAGTGGGAAAGTGTTTAATGGGATACTTCACGCTCTGTATGACTATTTGCATATCAAAAACTTGCTCCGTGTGAAGTTGAATGGGTGGAAAAAAACTTTGTTTTTCTCGCATGCCCCCAAGGTAAAGAAATTGTTAATAATGTAAACTAAAGGGTCCACAATTAACAACAGCAAAACTATATCGAAGCATCTGTTTACAAACTTTCAAACTACTCATACAGTATAATCCAAGTCTCATTTATCCAGTAGTATGCTCAGAACTTCCCAAACAGACCGCTTTCCAATGAGGACCTATATTGAAAGTATAAATAATCTATGCTCTCTTGAAAGCCAGACTTCATTGAAAAAAACTGTAATTTCATCTCGCTGAACACGGGAGTTCAACGAGCTACCTTTATAGGTAGTCTTTTGCTGTTGTGAAACATGGACCCCTATGACTTAAATTCATCAAGAATTTTCTCAATTTTTGGATTCTTAGTTCACTGTGGAGGTTCAATATAACACAGGTTGAGTAATTGCCACAAGAAATGATTATTTGGGTGTGAAGTATTCCTTTAAAAGAGCTCTCAGTGGCCGTACCTTCAGGATCCAGCAGCCTCTCAATAGCCAGCTGGTCTTTGGCTACAGTGAAGGCATGGTCCAGTCGCTCGACAGGGCTCATTCTGACCACCTGATCCCAGCTGAACGCATTTGGCCTGAAGACACAAAGAACAGTGGTGATAAGAGCGGCACCATGACGACACTAACACCAAGGATTTCCATTATCAAGGTTCGTCTCACATAAATCACAAAACACATATTATATCCACATAAACATGCACATTTCCCAAAGTGCTGGCACTCATGGAGTGAAGGTAAATCTGAAACACCTATAAAAATTTAAGTTTTTATCTGACTTGTTTAGTATGCACTTGTGTTAAAATGTTTTTTTGTAGATTTTGATAACTTAGGTGGTGGAGATTTCTAGAATAATTTCTTGGACAAAAAAATGACCTTTACCTGAGCATATTCCTTGTGCAGAGAAAGTTATTATTATTATTATTATTTTTGACATATATGTGTCCTCCTCATAGAAAAGACTCTTCCCTTAGGGGTGCAGTGGGGACTTGTGTTGAGGCCAGTTGGGTGTGGAATGTGTGAGTTCAGTGATCCACCTAAACCCCAGCCCAGGTCTAAAACAACACTGGCCTTTCTCACAGCTCACAGGCCTGTGTCTGAGTGTGTGTGAGTGTGTGTGTGTGCATGCATGTCACTGGTAAGGACAAGGGGTTACAGAAAGTCGGGAAAACACCCCTGACGCTTCACTCGTTCTCTTTCTTTCACACACAACAGCGTACATACACACCGAGCGTGTGCAAACAGTAGCATGGCAGGCGTAAACAGAGCAAGTCAAGCAGTGTACACACACCCGGCAGGCGCTGACCTGTCAACCTGACCTCCCGCCACTTACACAGCCTGGTATCCTCACAATTGCTCCCTCTCTCAAACACACACACACACACACAGAAAGTTTCCTACATATCAGACATTCCAAATTTCTAAGCCTTGGAGACATTTTACAGTCTTGAGTCAAAGGGCATATGTCAAAAATGCAATGTCAACTTAAAGCAGAAAACTCATCCCACAGCAACAAATATAGCATAGCACATAAGAGTATGGAAAATGCAGCCTCTCAAAACTTGATATGTAAGAAGTCTATTCAAACTAAATGTAGTGGAAAAACAAAGACATTAATGTAAAGAGAATCTCCTTATCGGTCTCAACAGTTCACTGCAGCAACTATGTTTGCTACCATGACTACATTTTGTACTCCAGCAGCCCCAAGAATCTACAAGTCTCCTGACCTGAAGTGGTGTAGGATGCTGTTGAAAGCCAGGCCGTCCGCCCAGCTGGTGGTGAAGTTCAGCACATTGACTTCTGGGTGTAAGCGGGTGCACTGGCGTACCCAACTCAGTAAGATCTTCTCACTGTTGGTCTGCTGCAGGTTGGACATGATGTCCTTCATGATGTCTTTCACCTACACAAACATGGAAAAAGGGACATTAATACGGGTGGGAAAAAAAACAAGAGTAACAACATGCAATTTTGCACATTTTTATTCCATTTCTTAATTAGTATTCAAATATTGGTATTTATTGATATTTAAAAAACATCTGAAAAGGACTCAAATTTCTCTCACACTCAAACTCAAAATCTTTTTCTTTTTTTTAAATGCACCATTATTGCTATTATGTTGAAACTGCGTGCCCAATTTGCATCTCTTGTTGTGTTTGTTGTTTTTATACTCTGTAAGGTGACCTTGGGTGTTTTGAAAGGGGCCTTTTAAATAAAATGTATTAGTACTATAATTAATAGAGGATGTATCTTCACAAACTATTTACTAATAATAATAAAAAAAAAACTAATGTTGAAATAACAGCAAAGCCTTTTAATAAAACCTCTTAATTAACAATTTTCCTTCAAATTACTGTTTTCAATTTCAACAGGTCAATCTTACCCAAAGCAGTAGATAATAAACATGTTTGCATGCATGCACGCATGCGTGCACTTTAATACTGCTTTTCCATTACCTGTTTTAATGCACCGGATCATCAGTGAACTGTGAGCTCACAGTCAGAGCAAACATTAATGAGCCTTTGTGTGTGTGTGTGCAGGATGTGGGTGGAAAGAAAGGAACAGCACGTGTGCATCTATATGTGTGTGCTCACCTGCCAGTGAAGAATAATGCTCCAGATGAGGCCCAAAGTCAGCTTGTGGTTCCCGTCCACAATATCTGTCCCTCCTATGTTAACCAGATCAACCTGAAAGAAATGACAGGCAATGAGAGGGAGACTCACTGAAAATAAAGAATTAAAGGGGAGCACCACCTAAATTAAGAATTCAAATCAGTTATCTCCACAGCTTAGAAAAGTTCAATCGATATATGGGAACCTGAGCTACTCTCTCTGAAAGCCAGAAACCAGAGGAGTAAGTCTCAAACTTGTGATGTCAAATATAAAGTCTGGAAATGCTCAATAGAAAAGGAACTTTTGAACTTTTTAAAACCATGGAAATAACATTTCAACAATTCCTTATTTAGGTGGTGTTCCCCTTTAATAATACAAGCAATGGTACCAAGCTGAAAGTAGAAATGATTCCTGTTTTCAGCAGATTAGTTGGAAAGCCAACCCCGTTGCACACAATATAAAATCTTCTAAGTGAAAATCTTTTGTTTGCTGTAATCATAATATCCTTTCAAAATTAAGCTGGTTACAGCACTTACAAACCCTTAAAGCACAGTCCTAAATCACGTCGGGTACCCAGCAAGTGACCCGCAAAAAATGCGATTCAAGGGTGGCATTTTTTCTTAATTTTATTTCTGGGTTCAGTTTTGGGTCAAACAAAGGACACGCAAGTTGGATCATGGGTGCCTCATGATAAATATATAAAAATAAAATGAAAATAATACTGATTTAATTTAGTGTTTTAATGTTTTAATCACGTGACTGCTGCTGTGTGTCACCTCTGTCCTCTGCACCAGCTTGAATACGAGAGCCGCTTCAGAAACAAATTAGGAACAGATACATTACTAACAGGGATGTTAACTGTGGAAATGTGCTGCTAAGTAGTATGAGAATAAGCAAAAATATTCATTTAAATTTATTTCCTGAATTACCCTCATTTAACATCATTTGAAAATACATTATCACAGTTTTCCATGTATGAAATGTCCCAAAACGATCACTTAAAACAAAAATTGTTCACTGAATTACGTAAACAGCACATGATTATTATAGGATTTATGGTTTTGGATCAGGCTACAGAGGTTGTACTGATGGGTCAGGTCAGGCTGTGGAACTTATTGGTCATATGTGTGGGTGTCGAGGGGGTGGGGTATTGGTTTGAGAGTGGGTCTTAACAATCAGAGCCTTGCAGTTACTCTTAAAGTAACACATAAAAACATCTGAGTTTCTTCATATAGTTGAAGAGCACATAACATTGCTTTGACTCTAACTTCTGAACCATGCACAACCACCAGGGAGTGAATTATACACCACTGACTACACCATCCAAATGCTACCTTTAAAGTGAGTCTGCAGCCATGTCAGACACTCATCATATGAGGTGAGGCCAGACAAGTGCAGAATGATTACATATAAATATTTTGGAGAGGATCAAGGCACAGAGTGGAACATGAGGTCAAGTGTCTGGTCAAACTAAAACGTGACCTCAGTGTCTATGGCAGAGCTGACCTCTGACCCATCTCAAGTCCCAATTAGCTCCATCCTGCCACACTATCCCTTCTCTATCTATCTTTCTGCGCCTCTACTTCTGCATACTTCTGCATCTGCGTGTACACTTCTGTCCCCAACTTCTAAACTAGGACATACTTTTCTGTGAACTCAAGTTTTCCCAAGAGTTTTTAAAAAGCGTTTGAAGCAACAAGCAACACTCCATGACACACATTTAACCTCTGGTCATTAGACAACAGAAAGGGAATAAATGATACTGTAACATCAGTTCTTCAGATGCAGCTTTAGACTTTTTTCCTCAGCTAGTACATGACATCAAAGTGAAGCACATTTCAATGATAAATGTGGTTTCTATATTTTAAAATAGAAACATCAAGTATCTTTATAATATCTATTTATTTTCAAAAACTTCTAAGAGCTTATTTCATTCTCTCCAGTCAGCAGACTTTAAAAGGCTCGTGGGAACTCTGGCCTTCACTGCCAGCTTACAGTCTCTGGCTCTTGCAGGAGCGAAAGCAGCAGGGGTTGCATTCAAACTCCTGCCTCTGCTACTTCCCATGAGTGTGGCCTTCCCATTATCTCCCACTGCTAAGGTCAAGGCATTAAGACCAACTATTGTACACAGAGAGGAGGCGGTAGGGATGAGGCAGCAAAGGAGCAAGGGAGCCAGACAAAGAAATATACAGAGCTCAATGTAGAAAAAAATAACACATTCAAATAGATAAGTGCAAATTTCAGCTAGTGTGAGACAATGCCAAACATACCATAGGCAAAGAGTTTGTGGGTTTTAACTGCAACAAAACACACAGCAGCTAAGTTTACAGTTTGCTGTGGTTCCCTTTTTCTGACTGCATTGTGCTGCACTGTGTGGCTAAAATGACATCCTGCAGACTCAATGGCATCTGATTAAGAACCACATGTGAGTGATTTAGCTAAAAGCATCTGCCAAACAGCAGCTGATGTAACAATAACACCAAAGAACAGCAGATACTCACATTATTTTGATGCAGGACTTGAAGTACTTTGTTGACGTTATTGAGAGCGTGCACTCTGGTGGATCCTCTCTCTTTGGTCTGAGGAACAGGAAACAGAGCACAAATCAGGTGACGGCATGTTCAGTGTTCACGAGCCAACCAAAAGACTGCAGGAATCTTTGTCAGTTCATGAAATCAGCAGAGATACGTGGAGTAATTCCTTGGAAACCGAGTCTATGACACATTTATTTACACTCATTCACATTACTGACAGGAAATATAATTGTACAGCGTACAACATGAGTCATTCCTAAACCAAGACAAGGTATGCCATCACTCAGCAGAGTGTTTCTCACCATACATTCAACACAGCCATTACGCTATCAGCAGCGTCCACAGGACAACTTATGGAAAGAATGGTGAGATGAACAGCTGCCAACTGCAAATCCCTTTTAAGTCTTCACATACCTCAACCAATCATTAGCACCCCATTACAGCATTAGGGAAAGATAGTGTGTGTGTGTGTATGCGCTTGTGCGTGCGCATGCGCTTGTGTGTGAGCAGATATGGTCCTACAGGGGTGCCAGAGAGGTGACTGTTTGTATGTGCATGGTTCGTCACTGAAGACATAATCTGTATACACAGTGACGGACACTGAAAATTTAATTTTAGAAGTTTCTTACCTCTTTTTTTGATCCTGTTTGTTGAGAGAACAGTACACAAGATATTAATTTAACGTCTTTGTTTTTGTAGAGGGAAAAACTTAAATGTCTTGCTGAAAATAACAGATGTGCAGAACATACTACAATGTTCTACGTATCTGTAATTGATGGGATGGGAGATGTAATGTGTTGGCAAAACATCTGTTTTTAATTTAGCCGTTTCTATTCAAGCATCCAAAATGCATCTGCTGTGGTCCCCGGTGAGGCTCTAATGTTTACATCAGATTTTAGGTTTGAGTTTATGTGAGGTAAGGCATGTGCTTGTACTGCCTTGAGTGGATGCAGCAGTCACTACGCAGATACAAAAACACTTCTGTGGTTCAACTGCCAAAAAACTTTTAGTTGTGTTACCTCCCTTGTTTGAAATGAGTGTTTTAAAAATGTTGCCCTTCTC
>JAPZEB010000010.1:17964661-17976455 GCA_029783705.1 Chaetodon striatus
ACAGTCTGCAAGGGTGTGATGTAGAGATGTGTGAAAAAGCAAAACAGCCAAGGAGAAACCCACATACTTTTAAACATTCTAAAAAATTGGATATCCTCGGGTCTTTGGATGTGCGCCAATATCGCAACACCAATCTTTTCAAGAAGGTTGTCAAAGGAATGAAAGAGGGAGGATGTGTACACACAAATGAACAAGTCCGCTTCTGGTGAGAAAAAAAAAATTGATGCAAAGAAGCAAAATAGCACAAGCTGCTCCACCCATTCCACTTCTTCATATTTTGATGTGATAAACAACATGTTTGGGCACATCAATAAGAGAATGCACTGCTGCGAGTAAACAGGAATATTAGATGAATATATTGTATAAAGAGCTTAGAAGGAATATTGTCTTTTTGGAATAAGGGCAAAAATCTGAATACTTTGTGCATGTAGATGCAGTCAATATGAAAAGGTTCAAAAATAAGTAGTGTCGCATGTGTGCAGCGCAAGTTTAATGAAACAGAAAACACCCGCACTTTGACAAAACACTATTAATGGCTCTTTAGATGCAAAGTGGGTCAGTCTATTTTAAATACAAATGTGAACCAGTGCAAGAAAATGTGAGAGAGACAGAAAACTGTATCTTTATTTCACCATCACACACCTTTTCACATCTGAAAAGGCTCTTTTAGTTTAATATAAGCCTTCTCTATTTAAGATGAAAGTAAGAAATCTGCCTGTCTGTACATTTCTTTATAAAGAAAATAACTTAAAATGAGTTTATGACAGGCTGGATTCAGCAAAAGTTGTGAGCCACACAGCGATACCAAAGATAGAGGCCAGCACATTATATATATGTATATTGAGAGGTCAACATATACACACATGCAACATTAATTATTTTTGTATAAAGCAACAAGGACAAAACAAAAATCACAGAAAGAAAAGTTGTCATATATAATGTTAAATCTGGATCTAAGTGCTGTGGTGGGGTGTCTACAGGCATCACACAATTAAATTTAATGCTTTTTAAGATCTTTTCAAGATAATTTTTAGCCAAATTTAAGACAAATTTTTGGACAAATAACCTGTTTCCTATTCAAGCATAGCAGATAGGTTTAAAGGTTATGTTGTCACATGCAGAGGTAGGTTATATGTATGAATATGGTTATTCTGTGCAAGTATAAAATGAGAAGACAGTATGAGGTTCAATGATAGGCTTATAGATTTTTAACATCAGAAATGTGGCTGCAGGAAGCTTGACTCATTTTGACAAATGTATATTAAGAGATAGACACGTCTTAAGACTTTAAGGTTACCCTGTGTGGGTATGAAAAACAGTGACAATCAATTGCTGGTATGTTCAAACTGATTTGAGTTACCGTAGTCAATCAGAGCATCACTGCGACATTCAGCGTAGCTTAGGAGACCTTTCAACTAGTAAAAGCAGTGCCTAATCACTTTTTAAGTTAAGTAGATAAACAGCCTAGTTTCCTGTTATGCTTCTTTGATTAATGGTTAAACTGCTTCACTGATGGTGAGTGCTACAGATGTGGTTATCCACTTACCTAGATCAAGATTTTCAGGCTTTCCTTTCCTCCTGAAAAAGTTACGCTTTCTCCACGACATCCACTTACTCAAATTCATGATGGAAAGCAATTCTTTTTACAAAACAGAAAGAGTAAAAGAGCGAGAAAAAAAGAAAAACTAGTCCGGAAGAGGAAGACAAGAATGTGATGGTGGTGGTGAGAGAGTGGGACAGACAAGAGAGAAAAGAGAAAGAGGAAGTAGAGGTGCAAGAGCATTCATCGAGTACGCTGGGTATGTTTGTTTGGGGTGCTGGGCCAGTTTGTCAGATGTGACATCACACACACACACGCTCACTCACACTCACAGGGGAGTGAGAAAAGTGAGTGACAAGAGCAGGGGCTGCTTCAGCGTGTCAATTAAAAGGCAAGTGACAGGTGACACAGAGGTTTGTGTGTGTTTGTGCCATATGTATTGCTGTAACTGACAACTGATTTGCCCCCGAAAACACAAAGTACTGAAGGGAACAACAGCTCTCGTTCTCCCACGTTGCAGAGAGTGACAGCAGATAAACATGATCCAGAGTGACCTAAACCATAAAACATTCAGCTGACACCCTGGGCTACGTCAGCCACTTCCTCTGTAATGTTTATATGAAAGTGAAACCTTCAAGAATCAAAAGAATGACTCTGAATAAATGCAGGATACACAGTCAAAACTGTGGCATGGC
Source organism: Chaetodon striatus (assembly GCA_029783705.1). NCBI lineage: Eukaryota > Metazoa > Chordata > Actinopteri > Chaetodontiformes > Chaetodontidae > Chaetodon > Chaetodon striatus. Next base: position 17,966,897 of record JAPZEB010000010.1, read on the forward strand.
ACCTGACATTTAACGAGCCAGTGTAGTGGAACAGGGAACAGGGCAAAGGCCTGAGTCCATTTGCTCATTGACATATTTAGTCAATGAGGGGCAACTGAACAAACAACTCTATTCCCACAGAGAGGCTAAAATACAGAGAGATTGGAGCGAGAGTAGAAGGGAAGGGGGGAGGGAGACAGAGAGAGAGAAAGTTAATTTTCCTGTGTTTTGTTTTCTCTTTTCCTTTCCATCACAAAGAGGAAGTAGAGGAGGAATAGCAGCCCGGTCAACTTCCAGAGCCTGATTGAGTTAAATCCACTTCCTTCCAAAGAGAGTTGCCGCAGCTGGTCTGGTCAAAACTCAGAGGAATGACTTGGGTTGGGTGAGGCTGGCCTTGGCAGTGACTGAAGGAATCAGAGAGCAAAAGGGACTTTCCACTGGGCTGCATCAGTCATGAACTCAGAGACAGGCGTCCCCCCTCTGTCACTACGTCCTCACACACCACCCCAAGAGCGTCCGTCATCGAGCTGCTCAAATGAAGCCGTGCGAGTACATATGCACGGGCATAAACATCTGGCTATGTGTCCCTCACATATTTAACACACACACTTCATTTCCTCATGGGTGTACTTCATATCAAAACCCCACATCTGACTAACGGTTGGAAAAAATGAATGAAACCTTTGATTTTCATGTCTCGCCACAACCATTGCTTGAGTTAACATGACATTCAGAGCTGCTTGTTTACAGGATGTTTGCCATTTGAACTTGACTAATTAGTAAGAAACTTTGAGAAACAGGTATCGCTAAAGGGAAGGTTCAGTATTTTTAAAACTGGACCCTATTTCCCCATGTTTTTGTGTCTTTTGTGTCTTGTGGGAACAACAATTTTTTAAATTGTCCAGTATAGAGTGGTGCAGGAATGAGCCCTCAAACCCGGAAATGACTTAACATTTTTGCACTCCTGGTTCCCTCATCTTTAAGTAGATGAGTTTTTTGAATGGGGTTTTTTGTTAGATACCTGAAATAAGGTCTGTGTATAACACAAGCTGAAGAGACTTTAACTTTTTGTTTTATAATATAAAGTACATCAGTAAATACCCAACTCCTGAATTTTGAAGCTTTTATGTTTCTTAAAAAGACAGTTGCTAAAACGTGGCTAAGTGAGACAAAACGACATAAACAAGCACTTTTAGTGGACATAAATTGAAGGGGCGCACCTGCCCTGTGTGATTACACTGCAGCCTGTGTCGCCACTGCCAGGCGCAGCCCTCTTTCTACTGGATCAAGCTCAAAAATTGTTGTTCCCATGAGTCACTTACACAGAAAAACATGAGAAAACAGGGTCCAGGTCGGAAAATACTAGTGACTTCCTTTAAATTTCTGTTGATAGATAAAGCAAACAAAAAATCCTGATGTCACATGTCATATTTTCTTATAAAAAATAATTAGGTCAAGCTACAAAGATCTGAGTTCTGAATTAAAAACGACCCTGACGGTGACCAAACTCTCGCTGACCACCAAAGCCTCTCTCCCACGAGCTCAAGAAACCACACTAGATTTAGTCCACTTAAAAATAAATCATGTACAATCAAGGACAGTCACATGCCCATGCCTTCTAGTTGTACTAATGTGCTTCTCAATTGACTTCCTTTCTCCACTGCCAGAAACGTCCTCTGTACTGTCACTCTTTGATGTTTAGCATCCTGCAGAATTTGTGATGAAACAGAGCAACATTTTTTGTTGTGCCCTCTTTCTCTCAGCCTCCCTAACTGATTGTAAACTTTGATTTCTGTTTTTGATCCCCCAACAGTCACAAAACAACACGAGTCACACCCTTTAATCAAACATGTTTTGTTGCAAAAACCTATTATGGCCTTTTGGGACTACTGCTGGAGTAGAATGTGGTATTTCCACTTTAATGATTATGTCTTGATGATTATTATCTCAACACGCAGCCGTTAAAAGGACCAGGCTGCTTTTAAAAATGTTTCGATTTAGATTCCTCCTTTACAAACACCTCTTCAGATATGTCGGAGGTAATCATGGCTGTCCTTCTCACACACACACGAATACACACATACAGAGCAGATGAGTCAGTGGTCCGACCAACATCCAAGAGAAAGAGATGGAAAATGCGAAGCTCCCACAATGCCGCAGGCCTCCGCCCTTGGAAAAAGTAGATTCCCATGTCTAAATCCTCGAAATGTCTTTGAAGAAGTGCATTACATGTAGCCACAGTGTCCTTGGTTCAAGTCTGACCTGAGACCTCTTTGGCACACAAGTTTCTTTCTCAATCTCAGTCTGTTCTGTCTCACTCTGCTGACCGCTCTCTGCAAAATTTAAAAAATACTGATGGATCTGTACTATTCTAAACTCCCTCCAGGGCTGCGTAGAGAAAAAAAAAGGGTTTTGGTTTCATCTAAGGTTGCAACAGTATACCTGTTTCACAGTGTACCATGAAAACTGAAGGTTATCATACTATGTGCATTTACTTACCTAAGGTATTGAAAAAAATCACACATCTCCTCCACTCATCAAGGCTTTTTACACCAACTTCAATTTTTTTTTAATGGTTTAAAGTTACATTATATTTAGCATTTATTCAACCAAAAAAAACTGTTTTCATTACTTTAAGGGTCACTGTAACGGATAATAATACCAATTATGTAATATCATATAGCATGATAACTGTGATATTTTCTTAAACTGTTATAGTCCCCTCCCCTCAAAATCTCATGCCGTTATCAGTGTCAGTATGAACATCACTTTCAACACAGTATCAAAAAGCTTTAAAATGTTTGCACTACTGCACCTAGTTTTAGCACCACCAGTACTAGAACAAGTAACTGAACCTTGTTAACAACCAAAAAACAAAAAACTATAGCACTATGAGAAAGTGGGCATTTCAATAGAGGAATTCAATCCCCCCAACTTATTTACTCAGTAGTGAAGCTTTAAGGGGTTAATCTAAACTCTCTGGGCCTCAGGCTGTTTTTTGTTTTAGTAAATCCTGTCATGCGAGGGGTCAGAAGGTAGATTGGGCAACATGGCTTTGTAGGCCTAATGAGCTAGGAAAAGGGGCTGAGAGGGGGATTTAAACTGAAAGGACTTGCTTTGGAAAAAGGGAGATTCACAGCAAGAGGAGACTGGTTTGTATGTATTTAACAACCACAAGAACATTCAACACTGATCATTTTCTGCCATTTCCAGCCTTCTCTAGGAGAGTTTAAATGTCATCTGGGCTGGGCGGGGTGTCTGAGTGCTGCTGGGTGCACACGCACACATACACACGGACCAAAGAGGCAGAGTCCCACAGACAACCGCACCCAGGGGAGATGTTTTGGCCAATGCTTCCATTCCCAAATTTCCAGCCAGGATTTTGCTGTTTCCTCCCACTTCCCAGGGAGCTAGATCCAGCCACAAGCAAAGAGACCAACACAAACACACACTTGTGTCTATAAATTGCTGCGAAGACCCTTCCAGCTGCATTCCCTGTGGAAGCTTTGCTTCCTCAAAGTCAGAAGACGCTCATGAGAACTCTCACTGACCAGAGACCAGTGTAAGAAAGTAAAGCTCCAACACCAGAAGCAAAGAAAAAAATACATTCAGGTCATGACATCTCAGAACGAGGGGGTGGCTGCAGTGAAAGCTTCTTTGTTTTGATTTGTGTTCCATGCTACCCACACATGCAGATGCACACCCATCATTACGTATTTGCATAACACTGCATACCACAGCACTGACAGTTAGAAAAAGTTGTTACTGTCATGGCTAAGTGGCAGATATATCACTCCAGATATCTTTGTTTCATCCAATTATTTCTGAATGAGTAATCCAATCTCTTTCCAAACATGTACTCACACACCAGCTGAAACTTTTCAACGTACTCGGTCCACCCTGTTATGAGCAGCCAAGGCTAGAATTAAGGACCTATGACATGTGTCTGAGCGAGTATGGTGACAAACCCTCTTGCCACACCCTCCACGCCCTTCGTTTGCTGACAATCACATTCTTGTTTTCTAATATGCATTTCATTATACTGCATGTCACACCCAAGAATGATGTGTAAGGAGACAATCCTCTGTACAGCTCAAATGGTAAAATTAAGAATTCGAATTCAACAGAGGCAACCAATTTTAAAGCTGTATACAAGCTGCACTGCACCCATCACATCTATTGTATGTTGCTAGCTGCTGCAATTGTACTCATCTTTACAAATGCACTGACACACACTGACTAATAGGAGAGAGTAATGAGTGGGAGAAGGAAAAGGTATGAAACAACAAAAGAGAAAGATGGACAAGAACAAGACCAGGTCATTTAACCAGAGGTGTATGAGTGCAATTTTCAGACGACCCTTCCACAGCAGAGCTCTCAAGTGACAAATAAACAGAGAGGAAATAAGGTCAGGTGAGTGTCCATTACTGTGTAATGGTTGTTAAACAACAGACCCTAACTCCGTGGATGATATTTAACCTTTCACATTTGTCTGCACTCTGTAATGGGTAGGGGGAGGGGAAGTGCACCGGCAGGTCAGGTAGACAGGGCTTCAGGGTGTTATAGGGTAATCCAACCAGGACTTTGTCAGAAATGTTTGAAACCACTTCTAAACATCTGCTTCAGCCCTTTCAGAACTGCTGTGCGATGAAGCAAACCACATACATCTGGTTCTCAGTACAGTTCAGCCTCTAAGGTCAAATTTAGGGCAACAGGTGTAATGACTGTTTTCATAACGGACTGTTCGGAGATGATTTCTTGAGATTAATTGCTGATGATTTAGTCGATTGAATGGGAGACAACAGTGGAAATACCCATTACCAGTTCCAAAAGCTCAAGGTGATGTAATCAAGTCTTAACTAATTAGATATTCAAGAAAAACAGCAAATACAAACAGTTAAAAAGCGGGAACCAGTTGGGTTTTTTTGTCGATAAATGGCTCAAAGAATTCTTTAGCTTTGTTTTTGTCACATGCCTCCAGTGGAAGAAGAAGCCAAAAGGGTGAAGAAGTAAAGGGGGTCCGTGTTTAACCACGGCAAAACTGTATCAAAGCATCTTTACAAACTGTCACACAACTCATGCAGTATAATCCAAGACTAATTTATCCAGTCATATGCTCAGTACTTCCGTAACATATGAATGTTCACTAAAACCTTAGTATTTACAACTGAAAGTGAAACTTGTCTGTTCTCTCTTTAAAGCCAAACTCCATTGATAAAAACAGTCATTTTACCTCACTGACTACTGGAGCTGCTGGTTTACTGCTGCCTCGATCAGTTCATTTTTCTGTGTTACTGTGTGATTTAAGCATTTTAAAGGGTTAGTCATGATTCACCAAAGTCACACAACAAACAGCTGATCAAGGCAGTGGTCCAGCAGCTCCTGTGTTCAGCAAGCTATAATGATCGTTTTTGTCAATAGACTCCGTCTTTAAAGAGAGTTTCACTTTCACTTCAGTTTTAAATCGTAAATTTTAGCAAAAATGCATGTGTTTGGAATGTACTGTGCATACGGCTGGATGAATGAGACTTGGATTATACTGCATACGTTGCGTGAGAGTTTGTAAACATGTTTTGATATAGTTTTGCTGTTGTTAAAGGTGGTGCACTATGACTTCAGTTCATGAAGAATGTTAGGCAAGATTTCTTCACAAATTCAGCATAACACAGGGTGAGTAACTGATATATAAATGGTCATTTTGGGGGTTGAAGTCCTCCTTTTAAGTCTTTTCAGTGGCTTTTGCTAAAAAAAAAAACAACAACAATGAAATGCTACATCCCACCAACCTGGTATTCTAGCAAGGAAAAGCTGTAGTTAAGGATTACTGACTAAGAGAGTAAGCCGTATAAGGCAGCTAAATGTTGGTCATATGTTTTAATGCTTAAACCTGTCAATCACATGTGCTATACCAAAGTAGAGTCATTTTTCCCCAGATGCATTACTTTCTCCAGCTTCACACGGTTCTACCCTGCACATTTTTCTCTCTCCCCCTGGTCCATTGTGAGCTTGCATAACAACTTGACACTCTGGAAAACATGAGCCACCCCCCACGCCCCCCAAAAGGCATGAGTGTGCACGTGTCAGTAATAGGGACAGACTGTCTAGCTTGCTGGCTTCCATCATACGAGGCATAATGACAACATACACACCCCTGCCTCAGAACAGATTGTAGTGGTGATCTCACCGTAATACAGGTTTACATATGGAACACACTGCAGCTGAAATAACTAAAACAAACTTCAAAATAACAAAATGTGTTTACTCTCTCCACAAGATCAGGATGAACAGTGGTAACTCTCTGGCAATCAGTGATGATGACAAAAATAGAGGTGTGTACGCACATGCTGTTTGAGTAGACACACCACTGTTGTGAATAAATTCTTCAACCATTCAAACACACCCGCACGGCGGCCGGTATAGAGATTAGATGAACAAGTGCGGTAATGCTTTTCTCATAAGGCTTGTCGCAGCTGTGAAAACATCCTTCCACCTGCCCACCACCACACACACACACTCACCTGCTTGTCAATCACCTCTCAAAGCCCACGTTTCAGCCACATGTAGGCCATAAATCTCTCTCATTCTCATCATCTATCTTCCTGTCTTAATGTCTGACACCACAGCAAACAAACCCAGGTTTGTTAAGCAGTCATGGGATCCATTTTAACAATCTACCTTAATATGTCAGGGTGGAACAACACACACCACAGCATCCTGGTGAAAAATAACATTGTCAAAAGTGTCGAATTGTGAAGTGAGCAGCTGTTTCCCTTGGTCTGCCCTGGTTTCACAGAATTCACATACTCTCTGAATTATACACTAGAACACCTAATTCAGCCATATTTCTGTAAGGCCACTGACTGCACACACACCGCAAAAGCCCATCCACAAAGTAAGGGTAAGAAACAGCACTGCTACAGTCTGCAGGTTACCTCAGCACAAGTGTGCCCTGCAATTTTTAGTGGCTTGTTTTAGTGTGCAGCTAAGCTACGTGCTAAATTTTCCCCTCTTTGCCATAAAAGAAAACATTACTTTCGGGGGTTGCTAGGGAAACCTGAATCTTTGTAAGAAAAGCATTGTGGTCTGGACACAAGCGTTGTAAATTACAAACTCCATCGGTACAGTGGAATTCCTGGTGCGGAATCTGCCAGCCTTCTGAGGCTGGACGGGCGTGGAAAGCTGGCACATGGAGTGGACAGGATGGATAAATCTACCCGCTTTCCTTATATTCCTTTTTCTGTTTCACAGTTTACAACACAGAGAGTGAAACAACAAGGACAGAGAGTTGGCTGGGGGACTGGGGAAGGATGTCTGGTAGATTCAACAAAAGCACATGCCACTACTTCTTAATGCCAAAATAAGCATTTATATGATGAATCCTGAGTGTATATTATATTTAACATTATCAAACCAATAGGAGTTACATGAGATACATTCTAATGATTGTCTTCCTTAAACTGATTGATGCTCTAATTTCATATACAATTATATATAAGGCTCTGTTTTTGTTAAAGGATAACCATCATTGTATGGCAGTGTTGCATGCTTAATTCTGTTAAGTTTAAGCAGGGCTCAACAGTAAGGGTTGCCAAGTTGCCACTGGCAACCATACTAAGAAACTGGCAACCAATTCTTGGCCTTAGGTTGCCATCAGTGGCATCCACTCTTTACGAAATTAAAAAGGGGACACCAAAATAAATAAAGCTTTCATATTTGTTGCATTAGAAACTTTAATACTGCTTTAATGTCAGAACCAAAACGTGCATAGATGTATCTGTTTTAGGGACAATGTCTAAGAAAATTGTGCTTACTGTAACATTCATTGTTTTATGTCACATTTTTTAATCATTAAGCTGATATATAACCGCACAGTATCTTAATTATTTAAAACATAAGGTGACTAAAATGGCAGGATGAGTAGAAAGAACGACACACACCGCTTGCTTTGTCTTTGTGGTGCAGGGAATCAATTCCCCCAAAGCTCAAATTTCAAAAGACTCAATGGGTGTCTTAAGAAAAGTCCATTTTAAATTAATCAATGCAATGGTGATAATGAGTGTGGGAACTGACTAAAAATGGAAACTATATTTTTAGTTTCAGCAACCAACAGCTGATGCCTGATTGCCAACCTGGCAACCACTTTTGAAAATTAGTGTTGAGTCCTGTTAATCTAAAACATTATGTTTGACACATGTGAATAAAGTCACTATATGCATGCTTTCTTTCCTCTGTTTGTAATGTAATACAGCAGCTACAGTGAAGGGGTGGGTACTACTTTTGTTTAAGACACCTGAGTGGAAGGATTTTATTCATTAATTCACTATAAAAAATAATCAATATCATAAACATTATCTACCAAAAACACTTCACACAGCATTTAAAATGTGGAATAGTTTAGCAAGCTTTTCAGCCTTTTATACATGTATTCATTCAAAACACAGTATCAGGTAAAATATCAGGTACAATCCTGCACTTATCTTGAATGTTTACTGTTTGCTCAACTGAAGCACTCATCCTGCCAGAACAACAACTTGTTTGTGTGTCTGCCTCTCTCCGAGGGTGGCGTCTACAAAAGATTAACCTATGGAATGGAATGATCCACAGAGAAAGGGATCAGAGGGCGCGGCTCTCTGAACCCATCCCTGCATTCTTGTCTTCCCTTTCCTCTGCTGCCATTGGTCACCTTGCCTGTGACTTTCTCTTTCTCCGAGCAAACGTGTTACAATCAACCATCTCCTGTTCTCTTCATGCCTTTGTTGCTTTGCTTTGCCTCTGTCCCTTTTCCCTTGCCTCCATGGGAACTGAGGTTAACCATGCACAACAGGATTTCTGGCTCAGCCAGTGTTTCCTTTCAGAGACTGCTCTTATGCACGTACAACAAAATGTTCTCTTAAATGTAGTTATAAGACAACCAGTCATTTTTCTAAAAAAAAAAAAACCCTTAAGTGATCTGGCAGCATTTGGTTCAGCATGCATGCTTACACACCCTGCAAGTGGTGTGTCCTAAACAGAGTGTCAAACATTAAACATAACCTGAAGATAACAATCTCAAAAACATACCAGATCTCCACTTGATGATGTCGTTGAACTCTTCGTTAGCTCCTCCCTCTGCGATGTCACCATGTGATGCCATGGTGGCCAATAAATTCAATGCTTTATCTGGCTTCTTGACACACAGTGCAACAGCCCTCTTTCTGCACCTGTAAGACAGAGTAGAAATTAAGCTCCTTTTCGCTTTAATGTGACTTTAAGAAGTGGAAATAATCCTAAAAGGAGGCCTGGAGAATGGAACGATCACATGCATTGGCACGACACACACAAAACAATCAGGGTCACATAGTGCACAGGAAGACCTGGCACTTCATAAGGAACACCGCCTGTCATTACAACAGCTGTTTGAGACTTCACTGGTTTTACACCATGGCCTTAGGCTGACAATCTGGGCATTGATTTATGTGTAAAACATCTCCAATTAAAGTAATTGATGCAGCAATAATGGAAAATCATAGTGTAGACTGTCGTAAAAGCTCAGAAACAAACTAGCCAATAATCTCCAAGTTTGAAACACCCACAGAGGATC
>JAPZEB010000010.1:17988050-18005440 GCA_029783705.1 Chaetodon striatus
ATTATCATACATGTAGTCATACAAAAGGAATGAAAAGTAGCAGAGTTGGGTACATCACGGTACATCAACATCAACATCACTGCATAACATTAAGAATCTAGTAAGACATATAGTAAAACTGCTCCTCACTTACTGGTCTCCTCAAAGAGATGGAAAATATGAGAAACAATGGGGGATGTTGGAGTGTGTGAACACAGAATGAGTGGTTACTATCAACACAAGAATTTCATAATTTATATATATATAGTAAGACAGAGGATATTTACAGTCAAATCAACCCCATAAGCTGTACTTTTTTTTTTTTTTTTTTTTTTTTTACAAACAATTCCTTTCAGCCATACATCTAGGACATCTGTTTTCACAGACACTTGAAAATGATTTTAAGTAAGAATTGTTTGATTGAACTTGAGTATAATAACATTTCTTTAGGCTTGACTATTTGGATAATTTACTGCATCAGGAATAATTGTGTCAGACTGCATGACCCGCACAAATGTGTATCCCATCTTTGAGTTAATTTTCTGCAACGTCATGATCATCCATCATTATGTTGTGTTACTTGGTAAATCCCTCCGATAAGGAAACTCATCAGGCTATAAAACATGAACAATAATTGCAGGTACTATTTGTTTCAGGTCTATGTCACACCTCAGTCATGGGGAGGATGAATTCTTATTTGAGATACCTGTCTCAAGCCTCTCATACAAACACTACAGACATCAACAGATTACCTGAATACATTTTAAAATATTTTATCTGAGCATTATTGTCTCTCTGTACACATAAAACCTTTATGTCACTTCCTGTTTTCTATAATTATCTACAGCTCTATAGGCCATGTTGATAAATACTTTGTGTCAGTTAGACAAGTGTACTAACGAAACATACAGAAATTATTTCATGTCAATAAGATTCTCCACTTCTCTTTGCCTGGACAGCATATTTTGCCACCCCTCTACCCATCTCTGTCCTGTACAGTCATTAGTCGACACATGGGAAACAGCTGCAAAACATCTTCTTAAAGGGGTTATTCTTGTCATGACGTTTGGCCCTGCCGAGTTTGACGAGGGCCTCCTGAATGCCCTCATCAGTTTTCTGAACATTGGTTTGGATGGAGGTCAGCATGGGGCCTTGCTCCTCCACCAGCATGGCAATGTCCAGGAAAATCTCATGGATGCCCTGGATGCGGCTCTCAAGGTCCAGCAACTCTTGGTGACGTTTCTCAATCTGGGACAGAGCTGATCGAGCCGTTTTACCTTCAGCCATGACGTTGTCAGTAAAGATGTTCCACTGGCCCTTCTCGATCATCTCCTCCACCTCCTCTCCTGACACCTCACGACCCACTATCTCCATTTGCCTCTGGATCTGGGCTTTACAGTTCTCCCGATGGCTCATCTCGGCCTCGTTATAGTCAAACATGGCATCGCGGAAGCCATTGCTGAGGCAAGCATACTGGGTTCTGGCAATACGTGTGACGGCAGAATTTGAGCCGTGTTCTTCTTCTAGCTTGTGGGCTGTGTTGTCCATTTCCTTCAGGCGTCCCAGCAAATCCTCAGCCCGAGCCTTTATATCAGCACCGATAGCATTGGAGTCCCTTTTGATAGTGCTCATGGTGGTGACGCCCTGGAGTATGCGAGAGTTCTGCTCACGAAGCCTTTTATTCTCCAGGCGGATGAGCTGGATCTCTCTGTGGATGTCCTGTGATTGAGAGAAGACCTCGGCCAGAGCGGGGCTGTTGTCAAACACCACTGCCTCATGGGGCAACTCCTCCTCCAGGTCCACGTTGCTGAAGGTGTCGGAGACAGTGGACTCCGCATACTCCATCTGCTCCACATGGCCGTTGGACAGCTCCTGCAGGTTGCTCAGTCTGTCCCTCATGGTTGGGCTGGAGAATAAGTCACGTTACAGATGTCAAGATGAATTTCTGTGTCTGGTTATCTCCCCCGTCCTAACACACATTGGTAAAGATGACTCACTAAGTATGGCTGACCTAAAAGGGCAAACAACAACAAATCTTTAGAGTCACACCACACGGAAAGAAAACACTTGCAAGTTCAAACACACCCAGTTTCTCATCTAAACTGGCAAAAGCCTTTTCCTTCTTCTTTCAGCCGTCACCCTGCACTAGTCTAACAGGTTCTCAGAAGAATAGTCAAAGGTGTTGCTCCTCACCAAACTAGTTCTTTTAACTTGTGATCCGTCTGACGTCTTTATTCAGACACTCAGTTTGACTCTTAATCTAACTGGAGCATCAGAATCATCAGATACTGGAGTATCTTGGATCTCCCGTTTGAGCAGCACTCTAACATTAAAAAACAACATTTCCTACATGAAAAAAAGGAGGCTGGTGACATCATTGGAAAAAATTTCAAAGGGCTACTGGACCAAAAGTTCCCAAACTTCAGGAACTCCTGCCTGATGTTTTTGTTGTCGTGTTTTCCTACATTAAGCTAGGAATAAATGTATTAATGTGTGACCAGAACAGGCCTTACACAAGTTGAAATTTTAAGGATAAAATATTTAAATGTATGTATACTAATACTGACTCAAGTGCTCCTGGTCATTAGGTTGGGAATAATTATTCTAGACTATTACAATAAATAAATAAACAAAAAAATACAATAAATTAAAAAAAAAAAGTTTTATAGCAGGGGTTATTCAGATGATCCACAACTCCTCAGCCTCGTGGTTAAAATATTATCAAAGCAAATGGCAATAGGCTGTATGGACATGTGGTAAATTTATGGTACTAATAGTAAGCAACATAAAATCAATGTAAATTAATTTTAAAAATATATTAAGAATAAATAAAAGTTTCTTTGTTTTTCAAAATAAAGACATAAATAAATAAAAACACATTGTTTTGTATCTATTAATGTGTCTATCCCACTGAGTATCTCTCACCACATAGGATAAATCTCAGGCACATGTATGATAAACCCCAACACACACACACACACACACACACACGTTTATAATGTCTTACAGTATTGGCAGCTTGCTGGAATAAGGCTGTCTCTATTTCATACAGGATTACAAAGGAAAGCAAAGAAAGGCTTCTTACCTGTTGTTCTCTGGTGAACACAGATATCAAACTTTGTCCTTCAATGTAAGATGGCCGTGGTGCCACAGCACCATCCTACAGTTTTATGGTCGACTGCTCCGGGCTGTGAGCAGGAACAAGGGGCCCTGCATGCGTAATGCAACTATCTTTGGAGCCTAAACTGGTATTCAACTGTGGTTTTGAGCCACACCATGCGTCTGTACTGTTGTGACTTGAGGAATGAAGCCTGGTCGGTTTGGCCCCTGCAGTGACGCTGCGCCTCAGGAGCGTCGATTGGACAGGACGAGGTGTGAGCAGCTGCTGTGGATGAACCGACTGAGTGCCAATTCAAAGTCGCAGGACTCTTTTTCTTAGGGCAGAACTGGTGGAAAATGTAAAGGGGAGTAAATTTTATGACTCTGGCGACACCTGTCAGTCACCACCGTTGCCTCTTAAACTGCAGCCGCCGTGGAAACGTGTTATTTGTGAGTTTTGATTGCAGTGATACCTGACGGGGCCAGTATAGAGCCAAGCCTGTATTAAGCCAAGCCTGTATTAAGATGAACTGCCGTTGAGATTTTCCCAGTCACACCCAAATGACTCCCGAAAGTACTCACTTGTGTTATGTGTCTGTGAATGTGTGTGTGAGAGAGAGACAGAGGTTTTACCAGCCTGAAGTCAGGTGCACTGTAGGCTACATATGTCACAGCTTGCTTTATTGCCACTAAGGTACATTTGAGATGCTAACATCAATAATTATTTTCCATCATTTAAAAAATGGTTTTGTGGGGAGAGGTATGTGATGCCCTTAAAGAGGTTTTTCAACAAGATATTTCACAAGAACCTACAATTGTACTACTGGGTGTTATCCTTGTAGTCTGAATGTGAGGGATAAGAAATACCTCTTACATATGTTACCTACAGCAGCCTTAAAGTTTATAACCATCAGATGACTCAAACAGACCCTCCCACACATAATACATGGATCCACAAAGTCTGGGACCACTATCAGATGGAATAAGTCCTGTCATGGCTTTATTAATCCAGTGAGGTTTATCATCTAGGGCACTGCCAAACTTTTACATTCCCTTCATGCACATATCATATATATACTTTATATGTAATTGTCTGTACATTTTACACCTGGACTTAATCTGTGTGATTATAATGTGGAGTGGACAATGATTACTATTGTTTTTCATTCCTTTTTGTTTTCTATATAAGTTTTGCTTTTTCCAATCAATGGGTTAAGATGTCAGAGTGGATGTTGATGCTGTTTTTCTTTTTTTTTTTTATATTTAGGGCATTTCTGAATATAATGTGTATCAATGTTATATACAGCTGGGAAAAAGGAAATGTATACACTGTATTGTTGTTGATGAAAACTAAATAAAAATTAAACTACAAAAAAAAAAGTGGTTTTGGGTAGCAAGACAGGGGCCGGACAGAGAAGCCCCTTTCAAGTTCATTAGACTACCTAGATTGCAGCATTAACAATGTGTATTAGTGCTGTTGGCTCCCTCCTGCAATATCAGTATATAGGTTTATAAGAGTTGACAGTAGGGAATACTATAATATGTTCTCTTTTCATATGTACTGTTTCAAACTCAACCACATAAACATTCTAGATAGGTCCTTTTGTATTTCCCAATAGGATGTTTTGCAGTGCATGTGAATGGCATCATCTGAGAGGAAACACATGGCCATAAGCTGTTGCCTTATTCCAGTTAAACGGTGGTAAGTCATTCATTGGGAATGTATGTTTTTGTTTTACATTATGATGTAATGTTAATTTGTGTGGACCCAGGAGGAGTAGTTGCCTTATCCCATCAAGGTATTCTGTAAAGATGGAAAAAGGACATTGCACTGCTTATTTATTTATTTTATTTTTTTAAGCTGTCTTTCCTTTAATTTTCCAATAAACTGAGTTTGAAAGTTCTGCTTTCTTCTGAACATGTTATATACATATGTTTATATATTTATGTCTATTTATGTTTATATATATTTAGATATATGTTAAGGCTCTCTGTATCAGAAAATGGTATCATCCAGGCCTTGGTCAACCCTGAGCTGAGCTCAGTCAGCTTTTCATCGAGACTGTGGGGCCACTGGCTCTCCAGCTTGTTCGTCTATTGAATTATGCCTTTTTTATATGAACTTGCATGATATAGGGTTGGGTATTTCTTGTCTTTTTTATATATATTGTATTTATTATATCATGTTTTTATAGACTATTGTCTGTTTTTATGTGGTATGATATGCTTTGGAGAGTCATTATTATTACACCAATTATTCTCTAAAACAGGAAATCTACCAAAACCTTGAGTCTGTGTATACCCTATATAACATTTTATGAAATGATGTGTGATTTCTGTTTGTGCTCTGGTCTCCTGGCATTATCTGCGTATGTATGTTTTCATGCTGTTTGTAAATACAATGTAAAAAAGTAGATAGATAAAATAATAAATAAATGCTTTGTTTGTTTTGCCTATGTTGTGTATGAACACATAGACCTATTTGCATAACTGCAACAAACTTTTGTGTAAAGACAAAGACAAAGCTTAGGGTTTACTCCATGGCAAAACAGTCGTATAAAACTATAATCCAAAACCGTCCTTAAAATCAAATCCAAATACACTTTGATTAGGTGTCTTTTCCCCTTTTAAAATCTTTCCTCAAATATTTGTTGAACCTTTCTAACGTTCCCCACGCCAGTAGGCCACCATCTTTTTCACTGAGAGCCTACTTTGGATGTACAGGTCATAGTTTGTGAACTTAAGTGACCATAGTCTAAAAAGATATCTGCATATGTATGCATATGCTTATCGTCGTCAGACCGCCAGCTGAGACACAGATGTGACCTGATTTGTCCTCTCCTATGTGCCAATACAGCACGTGAACGCGCGTGCTCGTTACCTCAAGCATTTCTCTTCTTCTGAGCATGCTGCTTTCCAGTGTACCTCGTAAATTTGAAGCTTTTACCTCAATGTTCCTGCCTAATTAATAATAAAAGACACGTTGCCAAAAAAGTTGGATACGCATTACATTATGTGAACGATACTGAAAGTATTACATTAACAAAATGTTGCTGAACGATAAGCTACACATGGAGGGCGTGACGTCCAAATTTACGCACCCTAAACGTCACACAATTTAAAGCGTCATATGTATGGGGTGTTGATGTATGTCGGCCTCCAAGTGGCCAAATTTCCGAGTGTTCCTGAAGACAGCGTACCTCCATCAGCACCCTGTCGCTACTTCAACTTTCTTTTTGTTCCTTTGGGAGTTTGAATCCGTCGCTAAACGCCCCAAGACCAACAAGCAGAAGAGAAACGTAAACGCCACGATTGAAATCACGTAAAGAAACAGCCATGAAGTTGTCAATAATTCGCAGTGCTTGTGGCAGCCTTCGGATACATCCAGCCCGACCAGGAAGCAGAGTCAGCGGCTTTTCGAGGAGATGCCTACCGGTTGGTCCTGCCAACAGTCGGGTCATCCTCCGGACGGCAAGCGCCACTAGCAGCGGCGGTACCAACCAGAAGTTAGCCGTTAACTTTGGGAAACAGTCCCGAAAGGATGATGGGTCAGAGAGCGACAGTTTTTTCAGGTAAAGAGGAAACATATGTGACCACATATTACCGCATTAATGTTTTATTTGTGTCATTGTTAACCAAAGATAAGCCAAAGCCGAGTTTGCTACAGTGATAAGCGGTGGTCGGTATCTCCTGACTCTCCGGAGCTGTTGCTGTTGGGCAGCCAGTTCCGCACGTGTCGCCGACATCATCAGAGGGTCTCTAGCCAGCTGATGTAATTCTGCTCCGTTGTTGCCAAACACACGATGCTTCAATGTACTCAGGGAATAAAGCTAAAAACACATATGGGTGATTGTGTCGTGCTAACGAGTTATGTGACATGATCTGAGATACCTGGATTTAGAGTTCACGTGAAACACTCTGCAGAATATATAGGTCAGTGTGTTAACTGTATACATTAACATATAGGCCCCTCCCACTGCTTATCACGTGCGCAGTAATGTGCAATCTCAAAATTAGTATTAATTCCATTTATACACAATTATTTCCATGATGCTTTTTTGTTTTTACTGCAGTGTGTTATTCCTTTAACTGCAGCAAATATGGCTACGCCTCCCTCTTTATGTTTTATTTAATGGGATTACATAGGGGTCCAACAGGAAGGTTATGATGTCATTTGAAGAGGGCTACTGAGAGAGTGTGAGGCATAGTTTACAGCAAAGTTTTTCATCCTTTCCCCCAGTTTGCCAACAAACACAGCATTAACACGTCCAAATGCTGTCCACCTTTTCCAAAGTCTTGCAGAATGTTCGTGTTTGACATGAAATTATTTGACCACCTTGTGTAAATGGATGATTGGGCATTGCTTACCAGTTTGTTTTCTCTCGCAGGGATGTGATTCAGAGCACCAAGGAGGCAATGTTGGCTCTGCAGAGAAGAAATCCAGCAGTCCAACCTTTGCTAGCCATTATACAGGTACTGCACGCGAAAACAGAAGCACTGTGTAGGATTTAAAATAAATGTCTGTATGAATACATATGCAGGTTATACCTTTGTGGAAGGTTACCTTGAAATATTTTCAAAACCTTGAGTAAAAAACAGTAGTATGATGCCAGTTTACCTCAGGAGAGTTTTGTTTTGCAAGTAGTGACATACCTGATTTGCCTTAATTAACCTTACAACAGGTTTATCTGTTTTCACTGAAGCCATTGAAGATGCCTGTGTTAACAGGTCTGTGGGTATTTTTCTTAGTGTGCTATTTTTATCTCAAAGGCAGGTGAAGATGACAGCCTGTTGGAGATCAATAAGAAAATGGCAGAAATGGTAAATTCCTCTCTTGCTGTTCCTCAGTGTGAATTTTACCCATTTTGTCTTTTTCACAAATCTACTCAATAATTCAACTCCCTCCTCGTCTGTATGTCGACAGATCGGCTTAAACATCGCCCAGATTTGTCTGTCAAAGGAGTGCAGTGAAGATGAAGTAAGTGAAGCTGACTCACAAATTTGGCTGATTTCCCTCAGCGATAAAACAAGGAAATCTCCCCCCACCGCGTCATTATTTAGCAAGTCGGTGCATGATTTACCTGGCTGTTTGTCTGCGCAGCATATGATCACAGTGGTTGTGTGAAGTGTAATTACAACACAAGGTTTTATGTTGTTTAAGCTTAACTTGACTTATAGTCATCATCTATTAACTGTTACATCACTAAGCTCTGATTTCCTAATAGACTTAGTCACTTTTTAGAATTCTGTTTTCATTTCTTAATTCACTTCATTGTATTTCCCAGCATTGTGTAACTGGGACAGGGAAGCAGCCTCTCAGCTGTTGCTCTCTTTGCCCAGACTGAAGTCGACTCTTGAGTCGTATAGAAAAGACGAAACCCTGAGAATAGCTCAGGCATTTCTTCTGATAGTGGATGATTTATATTACAACTCCTGGCCTCAAGGACTCTACTGATGTGCTGATCCACAGCTCTACTTTCACACATCTTGCCTCTGTTTTATCAAAATCTCCACCTCTGCCACATTAGTTTATATTTCTTATACACTGTCAGTAGCACTGACCTGTTAAATTTGATGGTGCACTTGCTGTCTCACTCTTTCCCTTTTGTCTTAATCAGCACTTTTCCCTTTAAAGATCAAGATACTTTATCTTTCATTTGTGTAGACCATAAAGCCTTAAGACAGTACTCGTACTAGCATTTCTGTTTGTGTGTGTTTTGTCTGTGTTTGAATGCATGTAGATTGTAGAGGAGGTGCTAAAGCTGAATGAAGACCCCAGGGTGCATGGAGTCTACCTTCACCTCCCCCCTGCTTCCCTCACCAATAGAGTGCTGAGCACCCTCAAACCAGAGAAGGATGTAGACGGGTAAAAACCTGCAAAATCACTGCATTTAAAACTGCTGAGTTTTCTAGTCTCAGTGACATAACAGTGAAGAGCTTATCTCCTCCAAATGACACATGCTGTTAAAATATCTTTAAATGTGTTGATTTAAGATAGGCTGTCTCTCTTAAATCATTTGTACTCTCTTAAAACTGACATGGCATGTTGTTTCATGTGTCGAAAGTAGACATTTTTATGCAGCAATATGCCAGGTATCAGCTGTCTCAACAGAGATAAATGAATTCACTCACATGGTACATCAAATGAGAAAGGGCTGCACAGAATTAGGGCTGTCTAAATACAGAGTGTGTGACTTCAGCAGACAAGTGAATAAGAAAATTTGGAAGGCACCCTTCATAATAAACACAAATTGACCAAAAAGTCTAAGGTCACTCAGGACAAATCATTTAAAGCAAAGTCATGAAAAATAGTTGAGGTTGTACTGTTAAAAAATGAGATATGTGGTGCTGTGACATTAATGCAACAAGCTACATTTTTTATTTTCAGTCTTAGATTAAATGGTTTTTGACCTATAATCCTAGATCTCTCTTTGATAATTAACAATAATCAATGCAATAATTATTTTGACATGTTGAAAATGGATTCTATTGTATTTATGTATATTTTTGTCTTGCTGTAGGATATCCGATTTGAATGTTGGCCGTCTGGTACGAGGAGACCTGAGCAAAGGCTTTGTGCCGCCCATTGCAAGCGCTGTCCTGGATCTGCTGGAGAAACATGGTATACACTTTGATTTCTGTAGCTGTAACAGTGCTTACATTTACTTCTGAAAGGACACTATTCAGAAACGTTGCAGCATACAAAATGCAGGTGTAGCTGATTAAATGAAAGGGTGAGTCTGATCACAGAAACAACAGTAGTAGCAAGCACTGACAATCAGAACCTGTTTAGACCTGGTATTAACATGCGTTTCAGTGATTCAAACACAAGTGGACAGCCAAGACACTTTGATGTTCATTCAATTTCAATTTTATTTATAAAGCCCAATATCACAAATCACAATTTGCCTCAGAGGGCTTTACAGCATACAACATCCCTCTGTCCTTTGGACCCTCACAGTCCTCTCCGGCATTCCTGTGCCAGTCATGTGTCTCTAGCTGACCAATTGTGTTCAGATTTGTTACTGGCCTGCGCACAGTCACTACATCCACAAGTTTGTGGATGCTTATAGTCACGTTAGTGGTCGTGTCAGTATAGCTGAAGGTATCACTGTCAGCAGAATTCAGCACGTCTCCTTCCATAGGGCAAAATGATGGATGTGTGCGCAACACTTTGTCCAATTTAATATAAAACCATGGTTGTTTTGGTGACAGCACACTAACTCTTTATAACTTACGCAAGTCCTGCACTGATGACAGTCCTTATCGGGGACGCATTTGCATTTACGCTACACAAGAACATGTGGTCTAATTCGTCCCAAAGCACCTTGGCAAGTTGTTTGAGTGGTCGGATTGCAATGTGTCTTGGTGGTTGTTTACACTTGTAATTAGCGCTGTCCACATGAGATCAGATCCTCCCAAAACGCATGATGATACCAGGTGTAAACAGGTCCTCTATATTATTGTGCCACACCAGATCCTACTCATTACTAATTTTACTAGATGCAGCTGTGTTTATTTCAAGTGCGTGTTTATTTAAAGTGCATGTTTAAACTGTATTTTGAGTAGGGTGTAGGTAGTACATGTAAGTATCAGCACTGAATGTACTAATTTTTGTACTTTTACCTCTCATGTTTATGCAACTTGGGAAAATCTCAAATTTGGGAATTCAACAAGGAAAAAGCAAGTAAAATATGCTCCCAAGATTGGTTTGAACACACCATGTTCTTAAAAGTGGAGCAAAATGAGCAGAACATCAAGAAGTGGGACACAGTTTAGAGTCTTTTCCAAATGTAGAGAGGTGAAAATATCTGTGAGAACATTAAGCTAAGATACCTCACAGATTGTGGCACTGGGAGACATGAGAAAATGCTGAAACCTGACTTACTACTGAGTTGGGACCGATTTCAGACACACCATGAGGTTCAGAGGGTAGGGGTCAAAGTTCAGATGCACATAGGGTCACAGTTATTCTGAGTGTCCCTGATACAGTTAGTAAAGAGTCACTAACATATGACGCAATTTTCCAACATGCAGTGTCTCGAAAGTGAAGAATTTACATCCAGTTGCAGTATTATATTGTGTGGTAAATTTAAAAAAATGTAAAGTTTATCGGCATTAGATAGATTTGAAAATGTCCCACATATCAGCTTATCTGTATTTACGACCACAGTGTTGCACAAAACTATTAAACACCTACTTTTCGATTGGTGTTTAAAATAATTTCCACCCATGTCCAGATGCTCAGCATTTTAATATGTATCATGAACACTCGACTCAATGGGCTTCACTGTAACTGAAATGCAGACTACGCTGAGAATTGGTTGCTAATGCGCTGAATTAAGTTATGCTGTGCATTAAAACATTTCTGCAGATTCTCCTTTGGAAGGGAAATCTGTGCTGCTGGTCGGAGGAGAAGGACCTCTTGTGGTATCCCTGCAGTGCCTGATTGAAAGAAATGGAATGGTAGCTCTCAAGAGTCATTGGAGCTCCAAGAGCCTACAGAGACAGGTGTGTTGTGTGGGTTTGCTCTTATCCTCTTCTTATGCTTCATATCCTTAAACATCTGTTGTAATTCATTGCACCAGCTCCAGTATATGTAGTTTTAGAGGTCGATCACACTGAGTCAGTTTCTGCTTCTTCAAATGCAAGTCATAAGCTATCATGATCAGATGAACAGAGCCTATTTGAACAGTTGTGCCAATTGAAGGCTGTACATATTTCCACTGACATGTCACATTTGCCCAAAGGAACTTTGTCATTTAGGTTGTTTATGTCTGTCATGTACATTTCTGACATAACACACACATCGTCTACTTGTCTTCTTTTTTTAACTCCCCTTTTTAAAAAAAATCCTCATATCTGATTTCTTCTCCTTTCCTTATTTCCTAGGTGATGCAAGCTGATGCTGTGGTCCTGTTAGAGACAGGAAATATGGATGTCCCACCCACCTGGGTTAGACCAGGGGCTGCTCTCATCTGCTGTGAGCCCACTCTGGAGACAGGTATTGTTGAATATGTTGTTAGTCATCAAAATCGCACTGCATGTGTTTGATCTATGGCGGAAAAGAAATTTCACTTAGCCTCTTGGCATCACACCCCTGGGTGTTGCACATTGCTTGGATTTTAAACCTCACCGCTGCACAGAAATCCTGTTTGCTGTTGACCTTTCAGAAGGCATTCAAAGGGATTATAGCTGACTAAAGCACTTGAGAATGCATCTGAGTTTCCATAGACTTACTAGTGTAGTCATTATTGTAAATATGAGTGTATTTGGCTTTTGTTCATGATTATAATATGACATACAGGTTTGATGTTTTTCTTGTAGACAGCTTTAGCAAGTGTTTTTCTGCTGCAGTTGTGAGGTTAAAGTCATGTTCCATATGGTGGGACAAACTATGCATCCTGTTTTCCATATTGTTGTCTTGGTTTTCTTCTGTCTGTCCTCTTGAACTTAAAATAAATAAACACTGCTTAAGTTTTGTGGGGACCAAACACTGAGACACAACCCCTTTTGACAAAAAGATCCCGCAGATCTGCCATGTTGAAGACCCCTCATCATGCTGTCTCTGCTTTTTAATACTGAACCAAACAAGGCCAAATCAATGGCGCCCCCTTGTGTGATTTTTAGATGGCATGCCAGCATTCTGGAAGCAAAAGAGGTGTGATGTATAATACAACAGCGTTGGTGTCAAGTGTAGCATATAACATACACGTCGGCCAGCGTTTTTGAAATGCAATAATGATCATTTAGTGTCCCTGTTATATGGTGGTTGATCTAGGAGCTCCCTTGCCTCATTGTCTCATCAACATTTTTGGTTGCTGTTCTTTGTTAATTTAGCTGCTAACTGCTGTTAGCTACTTTTAAAATCTCAGCTGGTGGCCTGCAAACATAATATGTTGTCAAAATGTCACACTCGACCAGTCCTGCCGGTTGTCCCTTTTACACAATAATCACTGAGAAGAAGTCACCAAGGGTCTCTGAGTGGTTATAAATTGAAATACAGGATTGTGTGCATTACAGTTACACTCACGTGGAGGCGCTGTCACACAGGGAAGCTTTAAAATAACACTCACAAACTGAAGCCAGCCACAGGTTTATCATAGTTTCACCCAAGGTCATTTTCTGATCTTCATTTCCGGTCTTCCTTTTTATGCTTTCCCACCAGCTCTACCTTACAAATTTCAAACTTCTCGCATACACATTTTGTTGTTATCAAGGATTCATCATTATCACCCAGGAACAAGGACGCCTTCCTTTCAGGCTCAGTGTCTTTCACAATGAGCTTTCTTGTATTTCAGTTTCAAAACAACCCAGACTTTGTTCTTAATCTCCTGGTGGATATGAGACACATCTATTCATGCTCGCGGAGAAAATGATAACAGGAATTCCCCTCAAACACCTTATTGTGCAAAGACTCTGAAGTTCCTTCAAGATGATCTGTCTTCCTCTCTTTTTATATTTTCTGTCTGATCATCTCTGCTACATATTCTCTCATGATTACAGTGAACACACATAGGTTATGCAAATAATATATGTACTGTGAATAAAAATAAACCCATCTTAGTTATGCATAACTGCATTTCCTCTAACAGTATCTTCATATTCTTTCCAACTCTTTTTTTGTTTGTTTGTTTGTTTTAGATGAAGATGTCACTGAGATGTCCTCAAAGTCTGGGTTAGGATACCTCACAGCAGCTTACAGAACACAGGTGTGCTTCTTTGTTTCTCTCTCCATTCTCGTCCTGTTTGCTTACTATATTCTGTCTTTTTGTTGTTAAGCTTTCGACCTACCTACTTCTCTGTCTCCTCTGTGTCTACTAGAATGTGGTGCGTAGTTGCAGTCGGTGGCTCAAGGAGCAGCAGTACCGACCCTGGCATCTGCGCAGCCTCAAACTGCAGCCCCTGACTCCTGTACCAAGGTATACACTGATCTCTGTGAGGGGTTATTAGGAGTTTAACCACATCTACCTGGTCATGGGATCCTTTGCTCATGTCATACTGTTCTATAACTCGTACCTCAGAGACATTGTCCATGTATTTGATGCTTTAAAATTAAATCTGCCTGAATGATTTGTCATGCTTTCTGTGGTTTGTCAGTGACATAGAGATTTCCAGAGCTCAGACGCCCAAGCCAGTGGACCAGCTGGCTGAGGAGATTGGTTTGCTGCCAGAAGAGCTTGAAGCCTACGGCAGGAGCAAAGCTAAGGTCCAGCTCTCCTTATTGGACCGCCTCCACAAACAGCCTGATGGGAAATATGTACTGGTTGCTGGGTGCGTGTGACTTACTCATCAACTGAATCCTTTTTCATAATTATCATGTTCCTTCAGTGCCCCCTACTGCTTGAATTTGTGATGTAAAAAAGAAGTAAGCTCTACTTGTGCTCAGCATGAGATCACTCTGTCTCTTCTTTGTGTATGGTATTATCTTAAGGGGATACTTCACCCCCCAAATGACCATTTGAATATCACTTACTCACACTGCTTACATTGAATTTGTGAAGGAAATTTGTTTTTCTCTTCTGTCTCCACACTGACCGAAGAATCCAAAAATGGGGGGCTATGTAAAACAACAGTAAAACTGTTTCAAAACATTTGTTTACAGACTGTCACACAGTTCATGCAGTATCATGCCAAGTCTCATCTATCTGGCTGAGTGCTCAGTACTTCCCAAACAGACAGCCCTTTGTGACAGGAAAGGTCAAACCTATCAATACTCTCTTTAAAGCCAGACTCCATTCACAAAAACAGTAACTTAACCTCACTGAGCAGGGGAGCTGCTGATCTACCGCTGCCTCAATCGGTTAGCTAGTTAGTTTGTGTTATTCTGTGATTTTGGTGTTTTAAATGGTTAGTTTGCATTCACCAAAGTCACACAATAAGATAAACTAACTAACTGAGAGAGGCAGTGGTAGACCAGCAGCTACTATGTTCAGCAGGACAGACTTACTGTTTTTGTCAATGGAGTCTGGCTTTGAGGAGAGAATAGATATGTTTCCATTCAGTTCCTTGTCGGAAAGATTTGTTTGGAAAGTAGCATGTGACTCAATAAATGAGACTTGGATGTGACAGTTTGTGAGTAGATGTTTAAATGTAGATTTGCTGTTGTTAAACACAGTTGCCTATGACTTCAATTCATCAAGAATGTTCGCTTTTTTGGGGGGTTCTTTGTTCACTGGAGGCACACGAGAAAAACAAAGCTTTCTGCACAAATTCAGTGCAACACTGGGTGAGTAATTGATGTGCAAATGGTCATCTCAGGGATGAAGTATTCCCTTAATGGCATATATGAATTATTTGACTGCAGACTGAATGTGATTGTGACATTAATGCACAGAGATTCAGTCACATTATGCACACCTAAAAAATGTAAAAAATAATTCTTTATTTTCTCTATGTCTAGTATAACTCCAACCCCTTTGGGTGAAGGTAAAAGTACGGTCACCATCGGCCTAGTCCAGGCCCTGTCTGCTCACCTTAAGCTCAACTCCTTCGCCTGTCTCCGACAACCCTCTCAGGGACCCACATTTGGAGTTAAAGGTATGGCATTGGTTTTAATGTATGTGGTACTTTTGTCTGATAAGTATGCTTTCTTCTGTGTGTGCTTATTAGCTTTCTCTTGACTTCATATTAATATCATACAGTAGTCTCTTATTTTGAGGACTGTCAAATCAGTTGTATATATTTTTTGTGAGAAAGTTGTCACATTGAATAACAACTTCAGTCACATTCTTTTAAGTAGATGTATTTTCGTGTTACAAAAGATGTACAGCTGTTTTAAAATGGTGGATGTTATTTTGTAATGAAATTCCCCAGTTTGTTTTTCTTCCGATTGAATGCATTGATCAGGCGTCCAAACCAGCAGTTAGGAATGTATCCAGTAACTGTTTGATAAGCTGTCTTTGTCAGCGTGAGGCTAGCATTTCATACCCTGCTACATTTCGTGCAGGGGTGGAGTAGTTCACTCAGAGTCCACCACTCAGCATTCCTCCTTTGTGTGTCCCTGTCCTGTTTGTCTGCCTCTGACTGTGCTGCCTCTTCTTTGTGCCTAGGGGGAGCTGCAGGAGGGGGATATGCTCAGGTCATCCCTATGGAGGAGGTAAGACACACTGACACTCTCATTGCTCCCTAGCAGGACTAACGCAGGCTTCAAAGGCCTAAGACACGCAGAGACTCACACTAGTTTAGACACACACACACAACCCCTGGAGCTGTGGCATAATATTGCCAGTGACTAAATAACCGTTCGTAAAGGTGGGGAGGGAGGAGTGAAAGGGATCTGCAGACTTAAAGCTTTCAACAAGGCAGCCTCCTTTTCTCAAACCAAAACACCAGATTTATTCAGCTTTTTTACCACTCCCTCTTCTCACTTCTTCACGGTGTTTTTGTTTCTTTTACATCGAAGGGCTCATGCCAAACAGAGAGAATATTAGACATAATATTTTTAAAGACCTAGGGCAGTGATGCTCAACTCATGGCCCATGGACCAAATCTGGCCCGCAGTAGGGTGCCAGCAGGCCCACTGACCATTTTATACTTCACAAAGAAAATTAAATGATAGACACTGAAACGCAGACACACCCCAACATTCTGGCTCTATTTTTTAAGTTCAGTTTTCTTTTTTGAATCTGTTTTTCTATGTTCATACCTTTTATTTATGTTTACTTAACTGGTCATTATCTTATCCTCTGTCTCTACTTTAACTCACGTTTATGCTACCTTCTGCTATAACTGTGATTTACAGAAGGCTCAGAAAGATAAGGCTATTAAGCCCTATGAGAATGATTAAGTTGTTTGTTTGGACCTCGGCATAACTCAATAATATTAACAATAGTAATGAAGCTTGTTTATTAAAATCAGTGCTAGAGGAAGATCGAAATTTTGTCAAATCCTAGAAATCCCATTGTGTATACCTGACTCATGGTGCTGCAGTTGGCTCTGTGCCGCAGCTGTGACTACATTTGCCTCATTTATTTATTTTGTTTGATAAACATCTTCAGTGATTGTTTATCAAGCCCCTGGCATCCTGTCACTTTGAAAAGATTTGAAAGATTACTTTGTTTGAGCCACATTCATCTTGTGATACCAAATTTTCTGATCACCTCTTAACCTCCACTATTAAAGGTTTTATTTTCACTGGGGCCATCCAAGCCACCATAATATGTACCACTATAGTGCAGGATTAATACTTTGATTTCTTGTTTCATCTCTTTTTCACTTTTTTTTTTTCATTTTTTTTTCATCTCTGTTTGTCTGTCTTGTCCTTCAGTTCAACCTCCATCTGACTGGTGACATTCACGCCATCACAGCAG
>JAPZEB010000010.1:18006874-18017886 GCA_029783705.1 Chaetodon striatus
GTGTTTGGTTTTAAGTTGTCAGTGAGAACAACCAGCCGGGTGCTGCTATG
Source organism: Chaetodon striatus (assembly GCA_029783705.1). NCBI lineage: Eukaryota > Metazoa > Chordata > Actinopteri > Chaetodontiformes > Chaetodontidae > Chaetodon > Chaetodon striatus. The sequence goes on from JAPZEB010000010.1 coordinate 18,006,925, forward strand.
ACTGATGTGGTATTTACACTGGTGGCTCCAGAGGGCACTCTTAAAAGACAAACCCTGGAGATTAAAAACAGATTTACAACCTAATGTTACGTGGGTGTAACCATGTGTCATGTGTTCATGAAACAAAGCATGTTTTTTTTTCCTTTCCCTTTCATTTTATCAAACCAACATGAGAATGTTTGACTAATGTGGTTTCCGGACTCATTGTAACAACAATATAGCCACAGATTTCTAGCCACATTATCAGAGAATAGGCCAAGGGCTGAGTAAAGAAACTTAAAGTAGCAAATCTGTCACAGCACAAGCACTTTGAGAATGTCATCACCTACTCACAATAACAGATAAGAATCTCTCTTCTTGTCAGTTATTGGGTTTAGGTGTGTGTCTGTGTGTGCAAGCCTGTGGATTTGCATTTTTGTCTATTTACCAGTGTGTGCAAATGGATTTTCACACTGAAATTCAAGCCGTAAAAACATTTTGTGTGTCTGAGGTATCAGATCAAGTTATATTTACTCGTCTAAATAAGTTCAGATGTCATATCTGTCACTGATGTGATGAGAAATGTTGCAGGAAATTCAACTTTTGTTTTTGTCTGTGTGTTCCAGTTGTTGATACCAATGATCGTTTCTTGAGGAAGATCACAGTAGGACAAGCGAGCACTGAGAAAGGACAGATCAGAGAGGTATGCAACATTCATGCCTTCACAATCTCATCCCTCTGAATATGTGATGTTCCTTTGAAATCTTTTTCACCCACCAGCTTTGTTTTGTGTATTTTTGCGATAACCTGAATATAAACGCCTCTGCGGTTTTGGTTTTGGACTTATCGACTGATCCTAATGTTACATTCCTGCTCATTGCAAATATGTTTTCAGTCAGTTACACTGTGTGACAAACAGTGATATCACTGCAGTGTTTCCATTGCAGAGGCTTTGAGGGTGGGTTTCATTAACCAGCCCTTCCAGGATGTTGCAATGTCCCACGCGCAACAATTAAAGGGGAACGCCACCTAAATTTAGAATTCCATTGTGTTATTTCCATGGCCCAGGAAAGTTCCATCGATATTTGTGAACATGAGCTACTCTCTCTCAAAGCCAGAAACCAGAGAAGTATGTCTCAAACTTGTGATGTCATAGGGTCTAAAGTCTGAAGCTGCTACATGGACAATGAATAGGAGTCTGATTTTGTGGACCCAGAGAATGTTTTTCTTTTTTATACCCAAGTGAGCTTTACTTTACTGTAGCGTTCTCAGCTCTGAAACAGAAAACGTACCCAGAACATTCCCCTGGGTGCCCTCAGTGTCATCTATAACATTTTTCCCAATTCATTGTCTGTTGAGCAGATACACACTTTATACTGTATGACATCACAAATTTGAGTTTTAGCACTCTAGCCTTTTGATTTGGGAGAGAGTTGTTCATGTTTAGACTGTCTTACCCCTTACAAATAACATATGAATATGAAAATTGGCATATTTCCCCCTTAAACACCAATCCAACCAGTCCCTGTGAATTCTGTGTGACCTTGCTATTTTGTCCAATCATAGCAGTCCCCGGCACAGCGTCGTGGAAATTACTTTGTTGTCTCTGGTTGTAAAGATGCAGACGTGTGACGCAAACATCTCACATTTACTAACAAAAATTACTGCTGAAGCCGTGCAAGGCAATATCCTGACGCTCTGCACGAAAGCGGAGATAAACTGTTCTGCACTGTGTGCAACACTTTGCTCACACAAAACACAGAGAGAGAAAAGCTTAAATACGTGGAAAACAGACGAGACAAATCACCATGACAGGCTGTTGCATCCAGATCTGTTGCATGTGCTGAAAGAATCAAGCTGACTTAGATTAAGTATACTTGGTCGTAGTAACATTGACTTAATAAATAACAAATTCAGAGTTTTCTCAAGGAAGAAATTGCAATAATTTTTGCTATTTTTATTTGCTCCTGCAATGTCATTGCAAAAAACGCCTAAAAACATTGCAACATGCATAGGATATTTTTTTTAGAAAAGCTGCCCAATGGGCTGCAACAATCCCCCTATAAAGCCTGCAAAATCCTGGAAGGATTAAAATGGGTGTGATATTATTATTAAGGTGGCATGAGATGTTTGTGTTTTTAGGTAATTGTACTGTAAAACTATGAGTGTATAAAAAATTTTCCCATGCACAGACACATCGCCCCTCCACTTCCCTCTACTCTGTCCATGATAAACCCCAGATGTATTTCACCCATATGTCTGTAGTAATGACAGCTAAATGAAATCCTGTAAATAAACACTTCACCTCAATGGGAAGCAAGCAGGCTTAAGTGAAAGCAAATGTTTAAAGAAGGAGAAAAGTGACCCACCCATCCACACACACTCACACTCACACACACACCTGGAACAACCTCTGAGCTAGTTCAGCATATGTTTACATTTACCGCCATCAGTTCATCCATTCTGTTTCCCTTTTCATTCCTCTGTCCTCCACCTTCCTCCAGCACTGGACACTCTATAGCCCCTCAGGGTATTATCACTGGGAGTGGGAGTAGAAATGTTGTGTTCCTTGGTGGATTGATGTGGTTTAAGTTATGTTTCTTTTTTCTTGTGACGTGGAACGGAGACTGCTTTGGTTTTCATACTCTTCCCTTTGGGAATTCCTCATTCACTCATTTTCTCTCACTTTTCTCGGTCTCTTTCTTTTTCTGACAGTTTGAAATAAATGGATACAGAAAGTCACATCGCAAAAATAGTTCAATATGTTAAAACTAATTTATTTTCCTAAAGTTATCATGCTAATTGTAGGCCATGCTCATATGACTTTTATTCTCATGCTCATGTGATAAAGCTGGTGACTATGGTGTCTAGATAATCTGTTGTCTGCCAGTCACTGTGGAAATTTTCCAGTTTTCCTCCCACAGTGTGATTGCTGCAGCACTGTGGTCGTCAGAGTCAGTCAGGGAACAAAACATTTTTATGTCTTTAAAAGCTATTATTCTTTACAAAGCAGTCATCACCTATTAAAAGAAAACCCACAAAATGATCGATTGTACGTCAATCCGTTTACAAACACTCACAACTTGTGTAGTATAATCCATGTCTCACTGATCCAGTCATATGCTCAATTCTTCCCAAACAGACGGCCCATTCTGATGGGGACCTGAACGGAGAGTGAAACTTATCTCTGCTCTCTTTAAAGCCAGACTCCATTGACAACAACAGTCATTTTACCTCACTGACTCTAGCACTCCTGCTCTGTCACTGTCTCAATCAGTTAGTGTGTTTGTGCTATATTGTGACTTTGGTGTTTTTAAAGGTTAGTTCTGATACACCAAAGTCAGACAACATCACAAACAAACTAACAGGTCGAGGCAGTGGAAGACCAGCAGCTCCCGAATTCCAAGGTACAATTACCTTTTTTGTCTTGTCCTGTTTTGGCTTTGAAGAGAAAGGGCCGTCTGTTTGAGAGGTACTGAGCATATGACTGCATAAATGAGTTGAATGAGAGTTTGTTAAGAGATATTTTTGGTATAGTTTTACTATTGTTAAACACAGACCCCTTTTAATCCAAATAATCTACAATTTTCTCTGGTTTTGGAGTCTTTGTCCACTGTGGAGGCATGGGAGAAAAACAGTCAGCTTCACAAATTCAATGTACCACAGGATGAGTATCTGATGTACAAATAGTCATTTTGTGGTATTCCTCTGTGACAAAATCAAATTTATTTTGGTGTGAAACCGTAAACATTTTAGCTGCAAACTTTGAGATGATTTCCCACAGTAACAACCATAAAACTACAGAATTTCTTCTTGACTATTTCATGGTTGGTAAATGCATCTGAATTGTCTGCAGGCCAAGTTACAAATGCTTCAGTGTGTTGCCCTAGTGCTTTACACAGTGTATGATTTTCCTTCTCTCACACTCCAGACTGGGTTCGACATTGCAGTGGCCAGCGAGATCATGGCTATCCTGGCTCTGGCCGACAGCCTGGAGGACATGAAAAACAGACTGGCGCGCATGGTGGTGGGGACCAGCCGCTCTGGACAGCCCGTCACGGCAGAGGACCTGGTGTGTTACTGTGTGGCCCCTTTACTCAGGGAGTCTGGGGATTTTAAACCTGACAGTCTCACAGTTGGCCCTTCACCGCTACATCTTCGAATTTCTTGAGTCAGCTGTAGTTTTTTCCTTTGAGAAAATCTCCTCATTTATCTGAACTGTCATTACCATGCAGAAAGAAATGTGAAGGTTAGGCATGGCCTGCACATTTTGGTAGGGAAACCTGTGGCGTTGAGTCGTTGTTAATCTCCATAAACAGATATCTGCATGTTTGTATAGAATCTAAAGGCAGTGGGACAAGATTTTGCATTCTGGTTTTTGTTTGTAGTCCCAAGTAGTATTGACCATACACGTTTGAGCAAGCTTTAGTTGCTTGCAGAAACACACAGAATGCATTCGCTGAAATGCAATCTTGAAACGTATCGGCTTTGGTCTGACAGCGACTTAGAAGAATTTATCAGCATTCAAATGCAGATATCTTTGCACAGAGGTTAGCCAAAATGATGAATGATGAATAGGTATCAAAGAGAAAGTCTTTGCCCTGATATCCTCAGGTTCCACCAGGTCATCTGAAATATTGGCCATTTCTCCTGGAGGCTCATCTTCATCAGACCGTCAGCCGATGGGTTCTGAGATCGGGCCCTTGTGGTTGTTTTTGGAGACACGTGTACAAAACATGTGAACCATAATTCCTCAACACCAATTTTTGTCAGACCTGCAGCTTACAAATTTCTGAATTCCCACTTGTCCCAGACACACTAATGCACCACTTCCCCTTTCAAAACAACAAGTCTGCTCTACAGTAGGTGTAACCTGCGATTAAGATGCTAAGCAGAGTTTTCACACCTCTCACCGGATCCATCTGTGGGGTCAGCTGGTTCTGGTTTCCCACGTAAGACTGCGGCCTGTGTTGTTTCAAAGCCATAGAGGAGGATCCCGTCTTAAGTTACATCAGTCTTTCTGATTAGGATGGATGCAAAAACATCACCACACCTCAGAGCCCGTCCCAGTGGGAATATGGTATACGCATATGTGTATACTAAATGTGAGTTCACATTGCTGACAGTGCATATTTTGGGAGAGACCTACAAATAGACTGTCGTATCATTTATTATCTGGACAACCATTTACCCTTTCTTTACATAAATATCAGTTGTTTGTGAGGTTAAATTTTTGTCTAAGTCCTAATAACTTGTTCTTGTTTCCAACCCCCACTCTTCCTGTCAGGGTGTGAGCGGAGCTCTGGCGGTGTTAATGAAGGATGCCATCAAACCCACGTTGATGCAGACCCTCGAGGTGAGACTTGCACATAACCCCACTTAAATAGTCATTATCCTGCTCAACTCAGCGTCTTCTGGTGAATATCTTGTAGAATAAATACGCTGGCAGTTCACAGGGACAATGGGAGTGTGCACTAGGCCCTACCACCGCTGTCAGAGAAAAGGGAGACGGAGAAAGAGTGCTCCATGGAGAGCTTTTTAAGAAAGGATGATAGATTGACCTTTCCCTCCCATGGCTCTTTATCTTAATAGCAGTTTCGCAGTGAGTGGAGAGGACAGGTGGAGCTCTCAGGGGCAGTCCCATCCAGATTCATACTGTCCCGAGGAAACAGTTCAATTTGTGGACTATAACTCTGCCTCTCACAACACCTGGCTTTCATTTAGCTTTTGAGACATTTCTGAAAGATGACTGGACATGTGAGCACACAGGCTAATAAACAATTCTTGCATGTGCACTAACACACACACACACACACACTGACCTCAAGCTGTCACTGTGCTCGATGTAGAATTTAGGGGCATCTATGTGCAGAAACGGTATATAATAATCTTAACTGTATTTCTATTAGTTTAAAAGCACCTGACATTAGGAATCATTTGTGTTTTGGCAGCACGGTGGTGCAGTGGTTAGCATTGTTGCCTCACAGCAAGAGGGTTCCTTTTTCGGACCTGGGGGTTGAGGGGTTTGAACCCCAGGGTGGAAGGGTCCTTCTTTGTGGAGTTTGCATGTTGCATGAATGGTCTGTCTCTATGTGTCAGTCCTGCAATAGTCTGGCAACTTGTCCAGGGTGTACCCTGCCTCTTGCCGAATGTCAGCTGGGAAAGGTTCCAGCAAGCGTGAGGCAGTAATTCTAGTAATCTTTGAAATGACACTTTCCTCCTTTAACAGTGATAATGCATATCTAGTCTGGTCATTCTGGTCTCTGGGCAGTATGTCGGAGTCTGTACATCCAGGCGATGGCGTCTGGTTTATCTTTGATCTTTGATGTGATGCTCTCTATGCTTTTCTAACGAGACACTGGGCTGTGGGCCAAAGGTTTTCTGCACAAGCAAAGCGTATTTTTCTGTTGAATTGATTCAAGTCATTGAAATTAACAATAAGCTCAGTGTTAGCAATCATGATTTTGCTAACAGCTTTGTGTTTTTGTTTTAGAGCTGTTTTTCGTTTGTTTGCTCTTTGTTGGTTTTGAACAGTAAGCTTGGTTAGATGGCCATTGGGCGGGGAAAATAAACACAGACTGGGTGCTTTCAAGGGTGTAAAGGGGGTGGAGTGTTGTATGCAGCAGAGATTTGGTTACTCTGTTTTTTTGGAGGAAGCATTGCGGTTCTGTTGTGTGAAACCGTTTCCTGTGTGGGTTTCCGGCGATTCTGGTCAGGGAACTGGTATCGTGACCGACCGGGCTGAAGAGCTCCATGAGAAATTTCCATCCAGCTTGACAGTCCGTGCCCTTTCATGCCCTCTTCGCTTGGGATTGTTTGTGTTGAATACAGACGCACACATGAGAATAGAGTTGGCATATGGAAGCTGGTGTGTTTGTGTGAGTTAGAGCATACGTTTCTTTGTTGTTTCAGATGGGGTTTGGAGGAGACATAGCACAAGAGGGAAAGGGATAGTTTTTAACCCACTCCCTGTGTACGTGTCTATTAAGCAGACCTCAGTCAGTCTCCGCGTTTTTCAAACATCCTGTCTACGTGGCGTTTCACTGAACCGTCTGCGTGCATCTTTCCTAGGGAGAGGCTGTAGACTACAGCATATACAACCAGACCTGTGACTCCATCCTCTCAGCGTTAAATTCTTGTACTGGCTGAAAATTTAGGCTGGGAAGATTTTATTAGAGTTGCGCTGGTCTGCAGCTGGTGTAGTGGACAGTACAAGAGATGCACAAGAAGAGGAAACAGTGACATGATCTCCACCTTCCTGTTTTTCCCTAGTCTCCATAATCCTCTTGTCCACCAGTTTAAGAGGTGACACACTTGGCTTTTCATTGATTTCCACTGTCATCACCCAGTTGTGGCTTATTTATTGCCTGACTGAGCTCTGTCCCTCATGTACGGATGTGGAGAGTGTAAAATAGGTCAAGTTAAGGTTCAAGAGTTGCAAACACACATGGAAATCCACGTAATGTATGACGTGTGTTGACTTTCCATTGGAGTGAAGAAAGGAACATGTCACTGAATGGATAAAGATACTAAAAGGAGTTTTTTGGCTTTATATTATGTCCCCTTTTTCCTCTTATCTGCCTCTCTTTTCCACGTATACCCTCTTTCTCTTCATGCAGCTAGATGCTGCTGTAATCTGTACTTTACATAGACAAATAGACAGTGTTTGTCAGAGCCTTGTTAAATGGCTGATTTACTCCTCCGAGGGGAGGCTGTTTATGCAGGCAGAGGGAGAGGTATGCAAACAAAAGCTTAGAAAATCATGCAAGTCCTTCCCATCCTTCCTTTTTCCTCCCTCTCAAGGAATTCACATGCAGTGTAACAATGGGTCAGTTTGCTTTTCCCAGTTTTCTTCTTGACCAACTTTGTCAGTAATTTCCCTTTTTAAGGTCTGTCTCGAGTGCAACGGAAGAGTTGCGATCTTGAGCAGTAGACCTTTTCTCTGTAGCTTTATTCTTTGATGCCTTGCCTTGTCTAAAGTGGATGCACACAGTAAAATATCTTTGAATGAAAGTGCCCAAGCCCACAAATGTTTCAGGATAGGTCTACTACTTGTAAGCCAACAGTAGCTGTGAGTTTCAGCTAGTAGCAGCAGAGCTTCACCCCGGTTGAGAAGAAAATACCATCAGGCACAATTGTAGAAATCAATGTGAGATTTATTGTTTGTCATACACATTGTCACATAGTTTTATGAATAGTATCTTTACTATGCTTTTTAACAGTCAAAGGCCACAAGAACTGAACTCTGACTTAAAACCAAGATACAATGTTAGTGTGGTGTACATAGTGTATAGCTGTATTCTTATAAAATATAGGATACCTTCATCTCTTCAGGCCTCTAAAAATCCTGTAAATAACATTTTAAGAGGGGAAATCACTTTTTACTGCTCATGTGCACTCCTCTGTGATATGGGATCACATGTAGACATTGCTTAATTTTCACACGATCAAAAAAAGTCACAATCAAAAAAAGTTTGGTAAAGAGGATATCATTTAGTATTTTAAATTCTTATCACCTAGTGGGTAAGAAAGTCACCAGGCCAGTCTTAACTATGAACTAAAAAAATGTGTCTTATCAAAAGTCTCCCTTTCTGTTCCCCAGTTGAGAAGTAAATAACATCAGGTGCAATTGTAGAAAATCAATGTGAGATTATAGTATTTGTCATGCACACTCACACAGTTCTCCTTTTTTCAGACAGTATTTTTTTGTGTATGCTTTTAAAGACTTACAATACAGAACACGTGACTTAACCAAAGAGATCCTTGCACATTCATATAGATATGTTGTGAAAATATCATAGTATGCATATTCACCCATCCACTTTGATAGCTTTTCTGTATAGGCTCATCGGTTATATCATAAACAGTGTTCCCGCAGGCATGGAAAACCTGGGAAAGTCATGGAATTTCACAAATACATTTTCTAGGCCTGGAAAAGTCATTGAATTTGTCAAAATCATTGAAAGTGTTGGAAAAGTCATCAAATTCTGTTTCTGTATAATAAAATTGTTACAGTAATCTTCCATCGATAACCTTCCACATAATGTAATATAACAGCAAATTAATTTTCTGCACCTGTCGACTTAATATAGCTCTAGTATATGTAGGTGTGTGGCAATGTTTTGTTTATCGTCACCTGCATTTTGTCATTTTCTCCCTTGGTTCGTCCCTCCCTTTCTGTAAATCAACTAGCTGAAATAATGAGCATTTGAATCTGATATGTTTGAAAAATGCCAGGCAAGTGGGGCAAGACAAAAAAATCTTTATTAAGGGTCCTTTGAAAAGTAATAGTAAAAAGTAAAACTAAGAAATCTAAAGTAAAACTTTAGAAATTTTGTCTATGAAAATATGTGGCAATCCTGTCTGAAAATATTGGGCTTTACACCCATGTTGTTTTGTTTATTTTCAGGTGCAAGTTTTTATATAATACATCTATGGAAGAGTTGATTCATTCATTTTCCGTAACTGCTTATCCTGTTAGGGATCGCGGGGGGCTGGAGCCTATCCCAGGTTGCACTGGGTGGACATGTTGCCAGACTATTACAGGGCTGACACATAGAGACAGACAACAGTTCACGCTCACATTCACACTTACGGGCAACTATAGTCAACAATAAACCTGCGTGTGTTTGGACTGTGGAAGAAAGCCAGAGTACCCCAGAAAACCCACGCTGACACGGGGAGAACATTCAGACTCCTCACTTAATGGATCCCACACCCCGGGGATCGAACCAGGAACTCTCTGTCTACATAGAAGTAAACATTCAAACTGTAAGGTCTGGCAGTCAAAGCTCTACTTTTAAAAATGAAACCTTTCACATTTATTAATTTGATCCGTACCAAGCAAACGATCACCATCACATGCACTGCATTCTGCATTGCCTCACTGAAAGTAATTGTACTGGCCTGAGCGCCTGCCAGAGGCAGTAACTCTAACTTGAAGTGCTCTTTTTAGTGTGTGTGTCCAGCCTTTAGGGAGTAATCCAAATCAGCAGGGGAAGGAAGCCTGGCCCACAGTCAGGCTGACATGCCAGTTGAGTGCCTCTTAACTCGTGCCTACTGTTTAGACAAACATAGTGCCAGCCAAAGTGCATCCACACTTCAATATTTATTTATGTTTCTGAAAGATGTTGAATTTAGTAAGAAAGAACTGCTAAGTCCTTATTTAAACTTGGTCGGGTGGGTTGCTGTGGGTTACACTGTTTTCTCAACTCCTCCTGCATGTTTGTGTGCCCCTGTAATTGTTGCAGGGTACGCCAGTGTTTGTCCATGCTGGGCCCTTTGCCAACATCGCCCATGGCAACTCCTCGGTGCTGGCAGACAAGCTGGCTTTGAAGTTGGTTGGACGGGACGGCTTTGTGGGTAAGAACACACAGCTCACACATACAGATCACACACACTCAAGCTAAAGCAGATGCACAACCACAAAACCTTTGGGGCTGACGGACAAGATGTTAACTGGAAAGTTTAGGAACCCCAGATGTGGAGGAATTTAGGGCCTAAGCTTCCGTAGCAGGGAAGATAAAACTATAACTTACCATTTAGTCCAGTCGTGAACTTAAGCTTGTGCTCCCCTGCTGCTGCAACCTTTGGCCTACATTCATCCTAGTTCTGGTTCTGGCTCTGTTCTTACTCCCTCTGGTTGACTAGTGCTGCTCTGGTGTCTCGCTGCTGCGTAACTTTCTAAGAAACGGGTGGAAAGATTGCGTAAAAAAACACACACAAGAGAAAGGAAGGAAGCTGATTGATAATCTTAAGAGCCCCTGGAATGCTTTAGAGTAAACCACACTAATCCCTTCAACGTCAAAGCATACTTGAATATTTCCATTTTTATCTGTCTATCTATCCCACTGCTCGCTTTCTGTCCTCATTTACTTTGGCTGCAGAAGTATGTTTGGAATGCACATGTGTGTGTGTGTGTGTGTGTGTGTGTGTGTGTGTGTGTGTGTGTGTGTGTGAGAGAGAGAGAGAGAGAGAGAGAGA
>JAPZEB010000010.1:18048109-18081709 GCA_029783705.1 Chaetodon striatus
ATTATAAAGTGATTAAAACATAGTTGTTTTTTTTTAAAGATTATTTTTTAGGGCATTTTTGCCTTTAATGGATAGAACAGTGAAGTGTTTTTTATTTAAATAGTTGTTTGTAGTCCAAAATGGTAAAGTTATTGCTGTGGTCCAGACCTTTGAATCTGCCCACTCCACTGAATTGCTTGGTTCATCTGGCATCTGGCAAAAACAATCTATCCAGTGAGTACTGCGGGGCATCTAACAATTAGCAAATCAGCGCTATGGGCAGGACTAACGCTGTTGGCAAGCTGTTATGAAGTGCTGTTGTGCACTGGAAGCGATGAGAAGTAATAATATAGATGGTGACCACTGTAAACAAGATAGGCATTGTTATCTATCGTAGTTAGTTTCTTTACTTAGCTGTGCTCCACTCTTAAAATCACGACAAAGCCAGTATAGTTGCTATGGCTATACATCCATTTTGACCTGAGATGATGTTAGATTCAGGTGGATATGTTGGTCTTTAGTGATTGATTAGGGGAAAAAAAAGCTGCCCTCGCCAGCTGCAACAGTGGAATGTTACTAACACAGTCATGCTTGAGTGTTAATAATTTAATAATTGTCTAATATATCACTCACAAGGAGCATTACTTGAAATATATTTTACTGATAATACTTATTTTACTGAAGTCAGATTTTAGATGCAGAGGTGGACCATGACCTTGGTTGCCCCTGAAATGTCTCAGAGAAAGGGACGAGTAGCTGGAAACTGCAGGTTTACCTTTCACTGTAAGTGATGAACATTTATCTTAGATTGAATGATAAATGTAGACTTTCCAGTCATGTGACAAGCATAGACAGATGGTTTACAAAGTATAGATGGTGTGTTTCGGGGGGGGAGTGTATGTGTGTGAAAGGTGATGGCGTGTGCTTGGTTGAAGCGGATGGAGCCGTCTTGCTTGAAACACAGTCAATAAATATCCTCCTCACTCCACAGAGGAATTTTAGCAATGTGTCTCTCTCCACCATCTCCACTGACCCGCCTTCCCCCTACCTCTCTGTCTCTGTCAGCCTCATAAGTGTTATTAAAATAATCAAATTAAGGTCTTAATACAAGCTGGTCTTTACATAGATTACAGAAACCTGAGTTGCTTTCCTGGAGGGTGTGATGTAGCATCCTAGAGTACAGAAATCACTGTACTAATACTACAACATATGCTGTGTTACCTCTTCTAAATATATGAGAATGTTTTTGAGACATTTTGCTTTCATCCCTTAAAAATGTTGCCTTTCCCACCACCAATAGCTAGTATGTACTGCATAAAAGAGAGACATAAATAATGCAGTAAATTATGTTTATGCCAATTTGTCCTCAAGCACCTAATGTAATCTGGATTCTTAAATGACTTTCAATAAACGCAGTTCATTTCATTACATTGTTTTGATGGAATTATTAGATTGTATGTGACGAATGAATCACTGTGATCCCTTCTCCCTATTAAAAACCCCTTTAAGACATGATGTGTAACATTACTGGGTTCATTCAAGCTGTAAGCGTCTTTCTTGGAAGTCTGTCAAACGTTGTTCAAACATAACTGGTCCGTTATGGATAGAGCTGCAAAGCTTGCGCAATATTTGGCACTTGATACATGATGGTTGTAGTGGGAAGTTACTGATAACGTATGAAGCGAGACATTGTTGACTGCAACAGTCTGCTTATTCCTTTTGGGGAGAGAGCAGGTCTCAAAGTTTTGGAGAAGCATCAAGCTGGACTTGTGATTCTGTAATTGTGCAGAGATGCACATAAAAGGCGCGGAGGGTAACTGTCAGTTGCAGATGTTTGCAGAGGAGGCCTCAAACCCATTCTCAACATTTGGCTGGTCTACCAGTGTGTCAGAGAGGCACATTGGTGGATGAAGTTAAAAACAAAACATAAAGAAAAAATGTAATTAAACAAGTATTTATGTAAGAAACAGCCTCGCAAAAGATCTCTAAACAACATCCATGCACATTGGCACGTGGAGTATGTCCCAGCCTCAAGGTGAGGATAAATTAGCCTCCAGTTCAATGTAATTGCCTCACGTTAATACGTTAATCCCAAAAAAAGGGCTTGATATTATGGTACCAGTGTGGGTAATAAATAAATGTTGAGCAGAGCAATCACAAACTGTACACAGTTTGCATGCTATATGTTAAAATGTCCGTCTGTTTCACCCTTTAAGAGTAACTTCACACTAGGCTAGACTGAATTGCTCTCTGTTGTTGACTCATCTTTCACATCACGTTACATCAAATTAAATGGGAACTATTTTCCTCATTTTCAGGTTCATATCTGTATTTTGGGTTTCTACTACAGCATATTTGTTACTTGTCAAGAAAACAACTTTTCAAGGTGACTCAACTGCTCCTTTATTGGCGATAGCCATATTAACAGCACACTTCAGGTGCCACACTAACAAGTGCACTTCCTGTTCCCTCTCCAATACCGGCCATTGTATAGAGCTACCTGTATAAATGCAACTAATATGCAAATGTAAGCATATTAACAGTTGACATACTTTGATATTCAAAAAAACACTGTATTTTACTCATACTGCTGTCTGAGACACACCGTTTTAGCACCTGTCTCTTGTAGTCACCTTCCCGTCTCTGGGTCTTCTGTATCTTGGCGTCTCTGCACTGTTCTTGCAGCTTGAGAGTGACTGTAATGGAGAATATTTGCACTTTCTATCTTGAAAAATCAACAGTAAAAGCTTCTAAACCAAAATCGGCACAACTGGACATGTTCCAGCAGGAATATGATCCAGAACAAGGAGAAATTACCAACATCAGCAACCAAGCTTACATGTTTCCCTGACGTTAGCATAGCTTCATGTAGCAGTGTAGGCTACATAATGTTAACACTTGCAGTAGCGTGCAGTGGCGTCCCAAGCTGACGTCAACTTGTAGCCGAAGTAAATGAAACAGTATCCAGACGCCTGAGGTTTTTGCTCACTAGGATTACTTTTCCATATATGTTTAATATGAACATTGACATTGTAGCATTATATGACATAAAATAAGGAAAAGAATATTTAAAAACAAAATTAGAATATCTGCAGGTGTCAGGTTTGTTTTTAAGCCTCATTCAAAATCTCATGGTAATGTTACCACAGTGACTCTTACAGATAAAATACTCTGTCATTTTTAAACATGTCCAACATATAGGATTGGTTTAAATGGCAGAGGGGATTACAGTGCACGTGTCTCTCATGTCTCTCTGCATCTTCTTCCTTAATTTTTTAATCCACTTCCCTTTCTTGCACCCCAGCTAATCAGAAGATACTGTTACTGTTATGAAGCGGCTGTAAATGTCAGGGTTGTCATCCACATCCACACCGAACAATAGCAAACACACCACTAATAGCCACCTGAACATGAGACCTGCATCACATGTCAGGTCCTCCTGCTGTCACAACAGCAGCGGCAGGTGACTTCAATGATCCCACATCATGTTATGTAATGTAATGTGTGCTGATTAAGGCTGGTACGTTCCTGTATAATGAGCTTCAGCTGATCAGACGTTGCTGTGGCTCTGATTATCCTGTTTAGCTGAGAGAGAGTGGAGGGGGAGGCAGAAGGGGTCAGACAGAGATTCCATTGAGGATGGGCCGGGACAGGGACAAGCCAGGGGCCCCTGTGTGCACCGGCCCAAAACAAGAGGAAGGAACCAACAGGGGAGGGGGTGGAGCAGCGTTTTGGGTGGGCAGGGAAAGAGAGGACGGGTGTGGAGCCCTGAGAGAGAAAGAGAGAGAGAGGGGAAAAAAATTGAGAGTTGAGGGGGACCCGCCAGGGTGACATAAAGGCAGATGAATCAGCCGATTGTTCCCTCAGTCCTCCCTCCTGCCTGATTTTAAAAAGACACTGATGACAGAAGTTGAGTGAAAACAGGCTCAGGTAAAGTAATGTGTGTTTGTGATTGTTGAAGGTAAAGGTAAGGAAAGTCCTCTTCCTAAACTCTGATTAAAAATCTGTAGAACAATAATAGAAACATCATCTTTTTTCCAAACTGCGGTCATTGCTCACTGCTTTGTTTGTGTACTTTCAGTTATTTAAAAAAACAAAACAAAAAAAACTGAAAAAACAACCCTCTTTCACCTACATATACTCTGCATCAAGCAAGAAACTACAGTGTCTATTAAAGTATGACTGATATGATAAAAAATGAAGAGAAACAAATACAACAACCTCAAAGATCTTGCTTATTCACTGTTGCTTTGTAGATGAGAGATTTATAAATGGGACATGTAAGACCAAAACTCTGTTTCTAGAGACTTTTAGTTAATGCTTTTGTAAAATGCAGTACCACCATAACTAAATTTGCTTTTTGTGTTTTGTTTGGTTTTAGTTTTGGCAAAGAATCTTCAAATGATGAACAATCAGTGCCCTGTCGACACGTAAACAAGTATTTTTTCCATTTATATTTTTTCAACCATTTTAAAAGATAATTCTGTCAACACAACCTTCATTTTATAGAGTACCTTTGTCTACACTAGAACGCAAAAACAACCCCAAATGCTCAGCATTAGCTGTCTTTAGCCGTCTCCCCTGCATCACAAAAATAGTAAAGTGTACAGCAAAGTGTTACCTTTTTCAAAACACCTCCTGGACCTCTCATCACTGTTGATTCCCATTCAATATAAGGATGAAGGAGCTCACTCAAAGATAGAAGTGATGCTGTGGACATTTGAGCGATTTCCTTTCACTCCTCATCAATAACAATCCCACTCTGGAAATTGTCCCACATCTGCAGGTTTGACGGGGCCTGATTCAAACCTGTTGTTTGTTGCAGACTGTAAGCCACAGATGCTGAGGCGGAGCAAAAATATTAGGTGCAGCAGAAGCCTCTGCCTGAAGTCATTAGACTAAGCAGTGCTAACAAACATTAGCAAACCAGTTGTCTGCCATTGTTGTAGTTTCTAGTATATGGTCATTATACAAAGAAGCAATGGGCATGCACAAGTTTCATGTTTCAAAAAATCTGCACCTTAGAAGTGGTTTAAAAAAAATTGTTTTAGTTATGTAATGCACTGTTGGTGTGGATGAGAGGCCAAAACATAATGGAAAATACACATTTACAAAAATGTCTATACATGTAGATGTCCTAAAACTGCTTACTGTCCATATGGAAGCAGATCTAAACTCACAAATACTATCATAATACTAACATACTCTCCTGTAACATTGGTCTGTATCGCACAGTCTATACTTTATGTCGACTGAACATCATCTGTATGTGTCAGTAATATAAAATACCAGAATACTATTTAGGAGCCAAGGGATCGTTTACTTGAATGAAAGCCAGCATGTCCTTACATTGAGTTCAGTGAGTTTCTGTCAGAGTGGTCCAAGTAATTCAGTTAATTGAGTTAGAAAAGTCAAATGACTATCTTATTAGAAAGTTATCATAGGTGAAATAAAGGTTTTAGGATAAGGAGGACAATATATAGCCCTATTACCAAAATAAATCAAGTGGGCTTTACACATGCACTGACATTAAAAATTTAAGCATGAGGGAGTTTTTTCATTGGCAAACAAAAAGGTGCACTAATCCCCAAAACTGTGATTTCAGTGAGCATACTTTTAGACTTGGAGAAGTTTGTTTATAAAGAGTAATGATACATTTATCTGTCTTTGTGCAATTTATTGTCTCAACTCAACTTTATTGCTTATTGTGATAAATTTTAAATGTGACGTCACAGAATTGGTGGGGAAAAAAAAAGTTTGAAAACATGAAACAGACTGATGATCGACTATGGCCAACTCAAATAGTATTAAATTTGGGAAACATACATACTCTGTTTAAGGGTCTACAGCAGATAAATTACCACCACTCTGTGAACTATAGTAGACACCTGAACTTTTCATGCTGTCTTATCATAATTTACAGTTCTTCTTTCTTGTTCTTGTTGAAGAAAAAAAGAAAGCAGCTTTCTGCTAATTAATCTGTCCCTCAGCCAGCTTTCTGTCCTCCATCTCTCTGATTCGCTGCCAGTGGAAAAAAAAAACAGACGTGTGTTTGAGGATGTGAAAAACCAGAGCTGTTTTGTTCCTCTCCCCATTCAGCCCCTACAAATTAGACTTCAATACTCAGATCTATTAATGAGTCCACAAGACAATATAAAATCCCAAAATGGCATCAACATCAAAATGTTACATAACGTTAAAGATATTTCTTTTTGTCTACTCTGCTTGTTTGTTTTTACAGTGTCTATGCAGCGTTACCAGCTCATTTCTCCAGTTCAGTTATCCATTAAATTGTTTAAACTGCACCAAGTTTTTTATCTTTCCACAAAATATAAGAAACTAGAGAACACTCACTACATTAAAAATGTAATTCAGCTGACTCATGTGTATTACATAAGTAAAGGAAGGAAGTGGAAGTACATTAATTGTTGCACAAGCAAAACAGGAAGAGGATAGAGCTTTTGTTTTCTCTGCTATAGGTAGCTTTCCCCAGTTACCAAAGAGTATCAGTGTATGTTCTCTGCAGTAACAGTCCCAGAAGTGGAAATGGAAGATGGTAAAAAACTGAAGTAACCTTGGAAAATAAAATGCAGTGTGTCCTGTGTTGATAGTGGCTAGGCTTTGAGTCATAAGGAAAGTGATCTGATTTTCTTTTTAATAATGGTGCCCCAACCCAGTCACCAGAATAAGTGTTAGCATTGTATTTTTCTGCAGACCATGGATACTTAACATTTGTACGTTAAAATGTACCAGCTATGCTAAAAACTTTGTTTGTGTGCCTCTGCACCGGTGATAGCTTTGCCCAAAGTCATTATATTTTCCAGTTGTCCGCTGGTCCATCCGTCTGCACCTATGTAAGTGCATTTGTCCACCCTGTTCTTGTGAATATGAAATCTCCAGAATGTCTTTAGGTCATTGTGAACTCACAAAACATGCTTTTTGCCAAGACCCAAAAATTCATACACTAATTATGACAACATTTCACACAAATTTCTACTTAAATAAAATGATGAAGTGACTACCTTTTTATATCCAGAAGCTCAAAGGTCATCATAGTGTTCTGCAAAAACACTTCCGGCCATTACTCATCATAACCTTCATTAATGTCGTAACTTAGCAACAGAGGGGAAGGTATTTGGTCAGGTACTGAGTCGGTGTAACGGGGATGTTTCAAAAGGTCTCTGCACTAGCAGGCTAATATCACAATGATGGATGTTCAAATTAAAGTGGCCGACGTTTCAAATAATGAGCGAAATGTATGTAAAAGTAGTCCCTGTGAGCAAAGACGTCAGGCATCAAACTGTTCTGAAGACTATGTCCAATGTTTTTTCTGCTTTCAAGACAAGCGGACATCAGCTCGTGAAAGATTTCTTTATCTGGTCATCTGCTCCAGGCACAAGTATTTACATTATGTAGCTTAAACTGCTACATGTAGCTCCATGCTAATGTCAGGAATCCTGTAATTGTGGTTGCAGTGTTGATAATCAATTGACAACTCAGATCATATTCCTCCTACATCATGTCCTGTTGTGTTTAGAAGCTTTTATTAGTGATATTTAATGGTAGAAATTGCCGCTATACACAGTCATTTCCTGGCTGCAGGTACACTGCTCAGTGTAGCTACATGCTAACATTAGAAAACATATAATCTTGGTTGCTGTTATTTTAAATTTCTCTATGATTTCAGATCATATTCAAGCTGAAACATGTCCAGTCGAGTGAAGAAGCTTTTATCCGTGATTTCTCAGTGTTCACAGCGTTCACCATTGTGTTGCCGGGAGAGTGAGTGAAGCATCCACACTTTAGAAGATGTAGCTTCTTTGCGGCAACAATTGAGTCTAGGCAGACATGGATGTAAACTGCAACTTGACTGGTTCACAGAGACAAACAATTGAAGGTGGTAATTCAGTTGGTTTCATTTTAACAGCACTGTTGTTAACATGTTTGGTATTGGCACCAAACTACTGGTTATGGTTAGGAAAAGGTCTTGTTTTGGCTTGAAATACCCACATTTGGTGGCACAGTCGCCACTGGAAATGCCACTGATGTCTCGCCAAAACACAGCCGGTTTTTGTTGTTTGTTGGTGTCAAACAGTGGTCTGCAGGTTGGCAGCTGTCTCGGCTATGTGTCCTGCCGTCCACCTTCCCCGCCACCTCAGGAATGAAAAATAGTCAGCTCATATACATGTAATCAGAAACACTTAAGAAATATTTATATGATGCTTATGAAATGTACACATGTAATGTATCTGTGTCTGGGGTTTGCAGAAATGTACAATGTCAGCATTTTCTTGTAGTGTCTGGGCTGGGCGCCAACAATAATGCCATCTTTCAAAAATCAAATAGTGTTTATTTTTCCCATGACTCTGCTGTACATACCATATGTATGTATACCATCTGTATTTATTATGCATTGAGATTATAAATCACCATATTAAATTCTAATTCATGTGATTTAGGGCAGTGGGTCCCAACCTTTTGGTCATGGTAGCAACATTAATCTGAGGAGTCATGAGATGATTAACAGACTTATTTTCCTTTAGCAGAGGTATGTTTATTTTCTCCGTATTGTTTTCCTATTTTCAAGACAGACTCTTGGTTTAATGTTGTTAATTTGTTGTTGTTAAACTTAAAAGACACCAAAAAGATTTCAAGAGACGTCAGAGAGATGAAAGAAAAGGAAACTGTCTTTTTTTGTTGTGCTGCCATGCTCATACTGAGCATTGTACGGAAATTGCGTTAATACAAATTGGAAAATGGGCTTTTATTGAATTTAGACATTAGGAGGTTTGACGCACTTTTGGCTGACCATCCAGTATCAGTGCTTCTCCTCAGTATTGATGGTGGAGGTGTGAGGAGGGAACTTCCTCCCTGAGAAGCATTAGTTAGCTGTAGTCGTGATGTGTTATTGAATATGTGAGGTCTGGCCTGCAGGGCTCGGCCTGTTCATGCCCCACGGGGACTGTTACAGCTACTCCGTCCTAATCAATCATTATGATTGGAAGACTCTGCCACATCAGCGTCCTTATTGTACTGCCTGTCTTTACTCTTTCACCAGTTTAGGGATTTGTGTAAAAGCAGAGTGGATGGCCCTCAGATTCAAATATTATATTGTGATCATGAAGCCAGTCTCATTACAGTTCATCTCTCACAGAGACCAGTCAGTGAATTGTCTCTGCATCAATCAGTGAATTGTTGGTGAATTTAGAAACTTAAGATTTTTACTCCCTGATTGCCGTCTGTAGGTTGGAACTGATGCGGCATGAAGAATCTTGTGGTTTTGGCATGTTTAAAATTTAAAAAAAGAGATGTCTCCTCCTGTGTAAGTCTGTGCTGAGCCCTCCACTGCGACACTGTTCTCAAAATAACCTCTCTTACCTCCATTACATCACAAACCTCTGTGGACTCTCTCCCCCATCTTGCCTCTACTTTCTTCTGCCCTCTTCTATTTTAGCTCCGTGATTCATCTTTTCATGCACCTGTTCGCTCTTTGCTCTGCACTCTGTTGGAGTAGGAATGAAACAGGTTTGTCCATTTTGAGACGTCACTTTTTTTTTTTTTCTTAACAGTTTTGTGCATTGAAATTTTCAGGGCATACATGAATCCATAGTTCAATTTCTAAGTTTGAATGCCCATGCCTGGACAAGAAAACATACACATCTGTATGCATGGAGAGATGGAGAGATTGTATAATTCAAATTGAGTAAAAATAGACTTGATTAAAAAATGATGATAGTAATAATAATAATTGTCATCATCACAAAAACAAATATTAAAGCTACAATAATAAAGAAATAATAATAATAGTAGGGAGGAAATAAAAGGAAAATTAAAAAAATAAAAATAAAATGATTAATGATAATAATACAAAGAAATAATGATAAAAAGAAATGATAATAAAATAAATATAAAATAAAAATACAGGGGGGAAAAATTAACAAAACCATAGTGTGACATCACTTCTTGAATCTGCTGAAACAAAATGGCTCCATCCTGACACCATTTTGCTCATGTAAGCCTGATAATGAGATTTTTATTTAAACAGTGTAATTGTTTAACAAGTATGTAACAAAATAGATCATGTGCCTTCCAAATCGACCTGTATGAGCATTGTCCTCTCTTGTTGGCAGACAGACAACGAATGATTTCTTTAGGATGTTGATCCATATTCAAGTGTAACTACATCAGTACAGAAGTAGCCCCTGCAGGGTTTGGTCCATGTGAAAGCTGAAGTAACACTTAAGTTGCACTGAATATAAAGCATCAGGAAGAAAGCAAAATGTTTTTACATCCATGAGAGTTGTCCATATGTTTATGTTGCGTAGTGCTGCTTTTGTAGCAAAACTCTGCAAGTCATTTTAATGTGTTTGCACTTGAATTTTATCTGGATATGAGGCACTTGATATAACAAGTGCAAATGGAGAGAGAGATTTTATGGGGTGTTACTTCCACTGTTGAAAGAACAGTTATTATTTTCAAGACCACAAGAGGTCACCTGTAAGGAAAACATAACTGTTCAAACCAAACATTCAAACCCAGCAATAATGCCTTCATCCTACATTGTTGTTTTTTGCCTCACAGAAGGTATTTTATTTAGGGCATTTTATTTAGGGCTGTAAGAGGTATGCTCATCCCCTCTTTCATGAACTCGTTCACCTCTCTTAAGTCGCTGCCTTCTGTTGCTCTCTTTTTGCACATCCATTTTTCATCAGCTCTGGTCCTGATGCAGCACTAACTGCTTCACAGAGCACGGTGGAAGATGTGTGAGGTCATGATGTGTGTGCATGTGTGTGTGTGCGTGCATATGTGTGTGTGTGTTTTGTATCGGGGTGTGTGTGTGTGTGTGTGTGTGTGTATATATACAGTGCTGGTGGGAGTCGGAGCATTTGAAGGACAAACGATGAATCATAGCCCCAGTGCAGCTGCTTTCTTGGTTAGCATACTGATGCAGGACGGTGTAGGTGCTCTAATCTTTACAGCTGAGGGGCCTGAGATTTACTGTATCCACCAAACACACAACTTGTATATCACAGTCCCCGTCAAATAACAGTAAAACCCATTGACCTAAAAAAAGACAGTAGTGGTGGAGAGTACGTACTCAAGTACTGTTCTTAAGTGCAAGTAAGTAAGTGTGCAAGTCTTGAGTATTTCCATTTTATGCTGTTTAATACATTGACTCCATCAATGTTTAAGAAACATAGTGTACTTTTTACTCCACTACATCTGTCTGAGAGCTTTAGTAATAGCTACTTTGCAGATTATGATCTATAGTAAGGCTATAGAACATGGTGCTGTGTTATACTGTGATTGAAACTACCCAACAGTATATAGTTGAAATTATTTCCACATCATGAAATGCTGCTTGTATGTAAATGCACAACAAAATGATAAACAAACAAAATAATATAGAGTAATGTAAAACTGACCGTGGACATGCAACTGCATGATTTAAGAAATTTTACTCATAATACAAGTACACTTTTCTTATAATATTTAAAGGGAAACTTTGGTGTTTTTCAGAGTGGACTCTATTTTCTATTTTTGGAGACCCAATTTTTGAAAATTGGTTCATTATTAAGAGACACAGCTGCACAACAGGCTGCAGTGTGATCCCTACAGATAATTGTGCACCATCAATTTGCGTCCACTTAAAGTGCTTGTTTGACACTGCCAGGCTCTAATTATTATTATGAGTGTTTGACAACAAGGAAAGGTCCTTGCAGAGAAATGAAACTTTTTCCTTATCTTTCACTGATGTGGTCTGTTCGTTAGTCTGTGTACTCAGGTCTTCTCTAAACACTTGCAGACTTTACATATTGTAGAAATCAGCTTTATGTCCAATCAGCCATGACATGGACAATCTTTTAGATAACACTAAGTCATACTTTCTCTACTTGAACTCAGAATGCTCTTACCTGCACTCCCCTCTCCAACTCTCACTGATGTTTCCCCTGTTGTTTGTCCTGCAACACATCTTGAGAGATTTGAGAAAGAGACTTCTCCTTGAGTGAAACTTGGTCACCGTAAAAACAGATCACCAAAAGGTATGGAAAATTGTTTTATTTCCTTGTAGGATTTTTCCATAATGTTGTCAGACACAGTCTTAGCCTGTCAGTGGCAAAAACAAGCACTTTTAATTGAAGTAAATTGATAGAGCACAGTTGTCTGTAGGGATTACCTTGCAATCTGTTTCAAAAATCGCTCTCTCCATTAGTCACTTACACACAAAAACATGGGGAAAGAGGGTCCAGGTTTAAAAATACCAGTTACCCTTTAAGTACTTTTTACATACGTGCAATTTTGAGTGCAGGACTCATATTGGAGTTTTTTTTTCTGACAGGGGTGCCTTCATGGACCTGATTTTATTCACATGTACAAACAGTTCAAGGCCTCTGGCTCTAACTAAAAGTGGGAGTCATCAAAAATGCAAAACATGTCACTTCCTCTAACAACAAAACAGATTCCAACTGTAATTGGGAGAGCAGTGACTCACCTCGTGAAGTAAAAGCACTCTAGTCACAGACCACATGCTGTATACTGTATACATGTATACCATTTCATCTGGACTCTGTTAAGTGGTGTCTTATGATGCCCACTGCTGACTCAGGGTAATTTGGAACATACAGCACAGTGAATCACGGTGGTCACTGCTTGCTCATTTGAGGCGAAAGGAATTGTCGTTTTAAAACGCTGTGGTACAGCATTTCCAAGAGAAGCTGTACAGACAAACAAGTTTCACAAGCGGACATGTTTTCATGAATTTACATGATTTATTGAGACAAGACACCATGACTTAACATGTGCTTGTTTGTGTGATTGAGTCATTTTTTAGACTAGATAATTGCATTAGCGGGCTAAAGCCCATATACTGTTCCTGCTCCGTTAAGCAGACGAATGAAAGTAATGAGACGAGGAGGACAACTCTGGCAAAAAAACAGATTTCCATTTAAAGCTGATTTCTTTCACATGTCTCTTTTTAATAGTATTAAAATCAAATGGCACCCAGCAACATGTGAGGGGAAAGTTTGATAATAAGACATGAGTAAGGTTTCCTCATGTCTGGCTGACAGATAAAATATCTGCTCCTGTGTTTAAAGCCATACTACGCAGGAAGTGTGTTTACTGTTTGTAACAGTATCACTAGTGAAAGTGAATGTGAAGGCCAAGCTAAGATTCACTCCGCTCGGTGTTTCATCTTGCGATACTGTTTTTTTTCCCCAAGGGCTTTGTCTGCGATTTCTGTAGCTTCCTTTTGACTGTGTGCTGCTTTCGGTCTGGCACCTGGTCTCTATCATTTTATAAAGTCCTGACCTCACCTGCACACTGTGTACAGGAGTGTCCCAAACACAGCAATATTAAAAGAAAATATGGGAAGAAAAATACACACACTTCCAGTGGGTCATACGTGATGATTGAGAGGAATTACTTTTGTGTAAGACTAACTTTTTTTTAATTTTTTATTAAGAACGGCTCGAATGACCACATTTAATGTGAGAGGGGCTGCTTGTAGTGAAAAACCCACAGAGAAATACTAATGATATTTAGAAAAGAGACTCAGCCAGACTTGCTGGAAATTCCTCAAGGCGTTTTGTCTCTGCAGGCATACCACTTGATAACAAGTTGGCGCAGAACAAAACAAAGTTAAAGGAACAGTGCGTAACGATTAAGGGGATTTAGTGGCATCTAGCTGTGAGGATTGCAACCAGCTGAAACTTCTCCTGGTTAGAATTACTTCAGTGTTCATGTTGAGGAGATAATTACTGGGAGCCGAATTACCCACAGAGGTCTCTTCCTCTCCCAAACAAATGGACCTGGTGATTTAAACCAGTAAAAACACTGAATAAAACAGCTGCTTGTTGCAGAAGGGCTGCTAATTATGGTGGCTGCAGCAAAAACATGGGTGGCCAGTGTTTGGTTTGTCTGTTCTGGGCTACTGTAGAAACATTGTGGTGCACCATGGCGGAAGAAGAGGACCCGCTCCCTATGTACATATAACTGCTCATTCTAAGGTAACAGAAACATAATTCTTATTTTCAGGTGATTATACACATAAGATAGTATATTCCCTCAAATCCCACACACTGGACCTTTAAGAGGAGATATGATAATATGTCAGTTTTGAGTTTCCCACTACTCCCATTAACTAATGTATTTTTAATGTAACTGGACAAACCAATTATATGTTTGTTAAAGTGTGTTTTTATTTTTCATTAATGAAATACCCAACAGTATAAGTATCATAAATTATATCTGCTGAGAAATGTTGTTCAGTTTGTTAGGTTGCACCTGTTCAGACTGACATAGCTAATTAAGTCTGTTCAAAGTTTGGCAAGTTTCACACTGTCTTTTTGTTTTCATACAAATTTTGCACCACTTAGAAGACCTGCTTTATACTTTTGAGTGTTGAATTTGTAAAACTGTGCATGTTTTTGTGAATAGTCTTTAGTTGTTTCTGTTGGTCTGGTATTTGTAGTGTATTTTTAATTCTATTAAGTGTGTTTCTGTGACCGTCTGTTTTTTATTCAATAATTACATTATTCCAAAAGGGAAAAAAAACAACTTTGATCTTCCAGTCTTCAACATAAACTTTAAGTTAGCTCATTTATTTTCCTTAATGTAACAAAAAAAGAACCATAAATTACTCATTTAAGTAATTAGATATCAAGTTCAAACAGTATTTCAGAGTATAAAATATAGTTGTGTCTGCACATAAACAGAATAACAAGATCATGGTGGAATTTTCATGAAAGTCTGCAACACAAAAAGACTTCAGTGTCTGTGCTCATAAATAATAGATTAAGATCATGTGCCCAAATCCATTCATGCTCCAGTTGTTGCTATTCTTCACTGTATTTATTGTGTTTTAAACTTCATCTCAGGTACCTGTTGCCACTGCCTCTCAACCACACACACTATAAATACCTGACTTTGGAAACTGTTATTTAAACTATTTGGAAAGCTCCACATTTAAGTGACACGTTTGACCCCGAATGTTGTTTTTGTGCCAGAGCGTAGAGCATATAGACATTAGTAGGGCAATAATCTAAAAGTAATTTGAGGCCTGAAGCCAGAAACAACAGTCTGGTTTTAATGTCTTGCTAATTAAAGCCACGTTGATAGTGTTCATATGCGTTTCCAGACTCCCTTTCTCACTAGCCATCTTCTTTTCTCACATATGACTCTGGAGCTCTGATGCTTATCGGGGCTCAGAGATATTTAGAGATTCATGACAGGAGGGTCAGCAGAGGGGGTAGATTTGTTATTTCAACCCAGTTAGAAAGGCAGGCCTCTGGGGTCACACGCTGGCCAGTGTGGCCTGATTATGATCGTGTCCTGGGGGGTCTTTCCTGCGTCCATGCAGGCTGTTGTTGTTGTTTGGCTCAGTTTGCTGTTCAAGTGTAGCAGCCGCACAGATGAAGGGACGGGGGTGATGAAAAACAGACAAATTGTGGGAGGTATAAAGAGAGTGGGGTTAAAAGGTTAGTGATGCACTGATGTAGGTAGAGGAAGACAACCTGGTTTTATCTGTCCTAAAATGGCAGCTAACAGGTGACTCTCCAGCTTTAGGGTCACTCAGGTTTGCATTTCTTTCATTCTGCTCAGTCTCTTTCTCTCTCGCACATAAACACACACACTTGAGTTTTTTTTAATATCCTTCTGGTGTTTTCTGTGTATGCTTCTGGTGTGCAGTGTATGCTTCAGGTCCTAAAGCATACACTGCTTTGTCTGTTTTCGTCCCATTATTTTAACAATATATAATTTAGCCCCCATTCACAAAAGTTTTGACACCCCTGCTTCAGGGTGTGGCTACCTTGTGAATGACAGGTCGCTACCATAGCGGCTGCAGTCCTCAGGCTCTCAGTCAGATTCCCCCCCTCGCTCCTCTACAACTCCACCCTCTTGTACAAATATGGTAACTTCTGGCTCTAAAAAAACAAGATGGCAATGGTCAATATGCCAAACTTGAGGCTTCAAACTATAGTCCACAAACCAGTTGGTGAAGTTACAGTGGCTACATACATTTCAGCAAGTACTAGTTTTAAATTCTTTCAGATGACTGTTAACAATCTAACCATTACAGTAAAATGACACAGCATTTGAACAGCTGTACTGTGTAACTTCTAGGTAAGAGAGGTTTTACATAGCTGAGTCTAGGTCCTTTTGATGCATAGGCATAATGATTAAATATTCAGCATGTGCAGCAGCGTGGCTCTAGGTGTGGTAACGTCTGTTGGTGAAATATCCCAAAGCTGACATTTTTCAGCTGGATTGCTGCGACATTTTGTGCAGTAATTTATAGCTCCCAGATGGCGAAGACTAATGACTTTGTTTATGCCCTGAGTCTTGTGACTCTCAAGGTGGCCAGTTGAAAAACTTAAAAAAAATAAAAAAAAGTCATATTACTGAGTTTGAGTAATCCAATCCTCAACTGTCAAATTGTATTTTGTCATGAATTGCACAACAGTTTTTAACTTTCAGCCAAACACCACACTGGACTGACCTTCATCCTTTTTAAAATCCATTTAAACATAAACTAATAGAAGAGCTGGCAGCCTCACTTTTAGACACAAACTCACAGAGACACAAAGAGATTATTAGAACCTTTGTGTAAAGAGGGAAGGCCACTGAGAATATGCGCTCTTTTACAAGGACACCCTGATTACAATACATATAAAACAAAGTACACAAAAGTTGTTGTATACATCAACAAATTATAAAACAATAGAGGTTAGGGAGTTTTTCCCCATACAGCTTGTGTGTATGTGTTTGCCAGTGAAGCTTGTGTTCGTGTGCTTGCCAGGGAAGAGTTGACAGATTTATTGTAATGGATGCCTCTCTTCCTGTAAGCCACCATAAATAAAATTACACAGTCAAACCTGCTCTTTTTATATAGAGCAGAAGTGAACGAGACAACTGGAATGAAGGGTGGAACAATGGAGGAGAAAAAAAGACAGAAAAGGAGAGATGCTTGTAAATCTGTGATACATCTGGATATGACTTGATGTCGTCAGATTTGATCCCCACTTCTGTGACATCAGCTCACACAAATCAACCAAAAATCTTTTTTAAGGAGGATGATTTGATCAAAGACTTACATTTTTTATGATAACATATGATCCAGGTCTTGTTTGACTCATTCAATATTTCACTTTTAAGTGCTCTGAACTGCAGAAACACACACACACATGTGCACACACATGACACAAGTATTCACAGTCTGAGAACCTGAGCAGAGTTGAAGGATTGTGGAAACAGTGAGAGTGCTCTTTGGGGGTCTTGTCAGGCTTTGATCTTTGGTATGTACTGAATGTGGGGGTCAGGGATAATAGATTGGGCGCTGGCAGGGTGAAGAGACGTGAAGGGAAAGGGAGGGAGAGGGAGACAGACATGATGGTCATACAAGCCTCTGAAACCTCCCGATTGACCTGCCTGTTTTTTTTTTTGGTTTTTTTTTGGCAAATACCTCTCGCATTTCATTTTAACCTGCTTGGAGTAGCTTATTGGTGAAGTTTGATTCATCAGTTTTGTTTAGATGGTAACTGTAAATCCAAAATTGACCTTACTAAATGCTCCCTTGACCTTATAGGTAGGGATTGCTTTTTACATTTGCCAAAACAAATCTGGAATTTTATTAGAAAATTAGAAAATTCAAAAATGCAGGTTAAAATGGATTTTAATGCAGAGAACATACTATAGTGTAATCATGATATTGTCATATAAACGGAAAAGCTTTGGAATTTTTTTGCTTATTTGCTTTCTTGACGAGTTGAGAAGACCTTGTTTCTCTCTTGTCTGTACAGTAAAGAGGCTTTAACACCAGGGACCTGGACTTCGATCTGAGTACAAATGACTCCAAAGTCGAGTTCGTTTGATTCGTGTGAACTGGACGCAGGCATGGTTATTGTTAATCTGTGCCAGTGTCCAGTTGAAAAGGTCGCTCGAGTCATGTGTACTTTGGTACAGTTCGCATCAGGTGTTAAAAACAATTGTAGCAAATCACGGGAGTGAACATGCTGTTTAACGTGAGCAGAGTTGCAAAGGCATTTCTCAGTGCCAGTGGTCTCCAAAAACTGCCTGTGACTGCAACATGTGCTGATCTCATCCTCTGAACTGCACAGCCATAGCTGATAAAGTAGAAGGGCAGGCAAGATGGTTGGTCTCCAATATGTAACCAACACTAGGTATAATGCGAAGGTGGACTACATTGCATGGACTCTGGATCTTACAGTAGTGACTACATAAACAAATGTGAGGTAGATGATGATGCAAGTGCATTCCAGTCGGAAAAACATTGCTAGTGTAAAAGCTGAGCGGCTGTGCAATCAGGAGGGAGGACTGTTGCACTCGGGCACGGTACAGATCAATCTAATATAAAAATGCCCTAAATGAATTACAGCCAGCAGCAGGTTAGCTTAGCTTAACATAAAGAGTGGAAATGGGGAAACGACCAGCCCTACTCTATCTGAAGGTACCAAATTCTCATATCCTGTGTTTAGTCTGTACAACACATTAAATATTAAAAACAACAAGTTTGGGTTTTACATGTTATGTGTTGGACTATGTCCAGGACCTTTGACCTTGCTGAGCTAAGCTAACTGGTTGCTGGCTGTACCTTCATTTTTATCACACAGAGAGCAGTGTCAGTCTCCTTGTCCAGCTGTTGGCAAGAAAGTAAATACGTGTAATTCCCCAAATGTCTCAATATTTCTACAGTATTTCTTATAGTTTCTGATGCCTAATCTACAGCTTATTTGCATTTTCTCACCATTTTTCTTTTTTACTTTCCAATACCTGAAGCATTTTGTGAAGAGTAAAGTATGATGTGAAATGTCTGAAAATGTGAGTATTTCTCTGTAAAAAATGAGTAAGAACCAAAAGCAATACTTACAGACTCCACCATGATGACTGACAGAATATAATATCACATTAAAATGAGGACTGCTTTCCTTGGACTTCATTCTTGCCTTTTTTTGCCTATGTCCTGGCTCTCTGTTTCTCATCTCCTTTCTCTTCCTATCCTCTCATCTCTGCTTTCACCTCCTACTCCTCTGTCTTTATCTCCATTCTCCCAGCCGCCCCCTCCACGGCATCATCCTCCTTTCGTCTGCTCTGAGACTCTTAGCACACCTCAGAGGTCAGAGGTTGCAAGGTTAACTGTCACGTACAAACTACGACCCCACAGAGAGTCTTTAAGCCTGTTATCTCCTACTGCGAGTTTGCTTGTGTGTGCATATGTTCACTTGGGAATAATCCTACTGTGATGTCTCGTGTTTCACTGAGACAGCAGAATTTAATGGAAGTGAAGCTATACTCTGTCTTTTCTTTATGTTTGTGCAAGATTAAAAGTTAGGACATTTTGAAGCAGCATTAAACAATCCAGTTTTCCTGCTTGTGCATTTTCAGCAGCACCTCGCTGAGTCATTGGCAATAAAATGACCACGCTGGCCAGATGGAGTAAATTATGACCACCATTTCTCCATCATTGTTGGGCTCCTTTTTATGATTTGACAAGTATAGCTAGTTTTGTGGTCAGTTGGAAAATATTAAGCTGTTGTATCTGATATCTGCTTATTTCTAAAAGGGTTCTTAAATGTTTTCAATCCAATTATAGCTACGCTGATCCACTGTTCTGTTGCATGTACCCCCTTCTTGAGGAGTTACAACCCTTTTGGTAATAACTTGTATAAATCGATGTAGAGATACAAAATAAAGAGCATGTAATGCAAGCTATAAACCCAAACGATCGTACTGTTTTTGCACATGTGAACTCCTAAGTCAATTTTGCCCACAATCTTTTAGTTCAAATTATTCCTGCAGCCGGTTTGATAACATTATAAAGACAAGCCTCTTCTGTTTTATTTGAGTGGATCAGATTTAAACAAAGGTCACCAAAGCTCTTTTTGCATACTTATTGCAGCCTCTTCACAAGGCCTGCTCTGACACAAGAGACCTGAGCTTGAGATGTAATTTGCCAACTGCGTCACCCTCGTCTTTTCCATTAACCCCCTCCTCCTGCGTTCTGTGTTTGGTTTAAGGGATATAAATCTCCTCTGCTGGCCTTTGTGGAGTGATTTAGGAGACAGAGGGTCGTCTCTCTCCTGGAGCCACTGAGTGTAGAGGTGCAGCCAAGATGTGCATGTGAGAGGCACGAGAGAGAAAATAAGAATCAAAGATAAGTTCAAGATTAAAGTGAAAGCAGAAACAGTGTTAAAGTGAAAGGAAAAGATCATTGGAAAATGGCGAAGGAGATAATCTAATCTTTTCTTCATTGCTGATCCTGGAATCGTAGGTCATTCTCATTGTGGATAATCAGATGGGAAGGATTTAAAGTTTATTTGAAGTGGACTGACAAATTAGACCAAGGAGTACCAAAGACAATTTCACACACAGTTCTCTACAAGGCAGAGAGATATGATCAGTCTGTGAAAGTTTAACAGCATTCATTACCTACATTTTCCTGTCAAGAGATCTTGTTGCTCTGCAAGAACTGTGTTGTAGTGGGCTAAAAGTTTAGCTCCATTTTATGGATAAAAATGAACGTCACCATTTGCTTGCTTTAGCCTCTCAGTGCATGAACAGATTATCTCGTTACTACCTGAGCCCAGGTCAGTTTAAGAAATGTGATGTTGCAGAGCACGTGGAATCAGTAAAAATACAGCTGTCAACCAAATTGTCGTCAGTTATTACCCACTATCTTCCAGGACATTCTGTGAGACATGATCCACATGCAGTAGGGAAGTCAGAAAACAGACTAACGCATGGTTGTTTATTATCTTGTCATGGTATTTGTTGACAAGAAGATTAATACAGAAATACCATACACCTCTCTACACAGTAAAGAGAAGAAATTTACTCTGAAAGCTACTCTGTCCGTGGCTCTTAAAGGCCCTGACACGCCTCGCAGACGGTCCAACGTAAGTCAGTGATGAAGGGTCGGTGAGCGTCCGTGACCCTTGTTGCTGCAGTGTGTGCTGCACTGTTGGCCCTGTTGCTAATGTGCTTTTTTCCACTGATTTAAGTTGAATCGGCGTCAGCAACTGTGGAGCCCATCGGTGAATGTTATCACTGTGACTGGCAGTTTAGTTAAGGGCACGAGAAGAGAAACAGAAGCGAGGAAGCAAAGAGCCAAAGTCAAGTGTGACTAAAGCAAACTTCTTAAATTTCAGTAAGATTATTTTTCTTTGGCTATTGAGCTTCTTAGCAGAAATGGTTCATGGTGGTTTGTGTTATTGTTTACTGGTGCACAGTAAATAAGCTTTGTTCTTTCAACATTGGATTGTGTTGTTAATTTGCTAACTGACGGTCTTCCAGTTTCCCTTTTTGAATGATGATTGTAGATTATCACCGTCTGCTGATGGGGAGACTTATTTCCAGCCCAAGTGCTGGTTGGTCGTTGGTTAAAGTCTTTGTTCATGTGCAACTTTTTGGCCGTAACACAGGTGACACGGCACGGGGGCCTTCGTTGCCACTAGTTCTCTGAAGTCTTTTTGGTGTGTCTGGGCCTTTAGCTTGGAGCCCATTAGTTGCTACTGTAGATGTAGGCCTAAATCTGGGGCACAGGTGTATAGTTTCATCTTTATACAAAAAAAAAAGGCTCTTTCCCTAAAACAGCTTGGCACTGTAGTTTTTAGGAAATGTTACTCAAACAGGAGAAAAGAATAATTGTTTGGGACTATTGGTGCCCTAGTTAGTATTTAAAAGCAGCAGAACAGTGTATTTGGGAATGACTCAAAATAATCTGCAGTGCCTTTGTTTGTCGTAATGAAGGAACGCCACCCAGTGCAACAGTGTGACTCATGATGTGGTTTTTTTTTTTTACATTTTGTGGAGCTCTATTGAACAGAAGAAGCGGCTGAATCAGGCTTTGACAGGTGATACTTGTTTGTAGGATCGGTTTATTGCTGGTTATGAAGAAATTCACTCACCCCATGTTTCTTGTGTTTAAGTGACTAATGAGAACCACAACTTTTGTAATGAGTCCAATATTTAGCGAGCACTGCAGCTAACAGCTCAGAAACAAGCTGCAATGTAACCACTCTGGGTGTATGTACCGTATGTTTATGTCCACTAAAAGTGCTTGTTTTTGCCACTGACAGGCTCAGATTATTTTGTAAGTGTCTGGTAACATTATGGAAAGGATCCCAACAGAGAGGGACCTTTTTAATAAAGAGAAAGATCTTTTTTGTTTAATCAAAAACAGAAAATAGCTATTGCCAAACCCACCACACTCCATTTGAATAAACAGTAATTGTATCATTGTTAAACACACTTTATTAAAAGTTGACAGAAACAAAATAAAACTCAAAAACAGTCATGATTGGTGTTTCTACTGTTCCAACAATCACCTACTCTGGTTTGGTTGCCATAAACAGTTAATTCACCCACTTAGATGTGAAATTATGTTGGCTCTATATACGCTAAAATGGCTGTTTATTCAGATAAATCGATCTGGGGGTTGTTTCTGATTAAACAAAAATGATCTTACTCTTTAATAAAAAGGTTTATTTTTGTAATAAAGCACTACTGGACATACACTGAGGGTATATGCCCTGAATGGTTACACTGAAGCCTATTTTGCGGCTGGCAGCTGCAGCCATCTTGCTCGACACTGGACCGATCTCAAAAATTGTTGTTCCCATTAGTCACAACACAAAAACACAGGCAATAGGGTCCAGGGTGAAAAACACCAAAGTTTCCCGTGTGGACGGCAGCACTTTAAAGTTTCTGTCTTTGTCCAGTTCAGCTTGATCTGTCTGCCACTCATTGTAATTGCCTGTTTGAACAATTTAGCAAGTTGGATTAAACAAACAATAGCAATTATTTATAAGTCTGAATGGTTACTCAGCAATTACTGTAAGTGCCACGCAGGTCTGTTGGCAGACAGACACCAAAGGCCTAATGGATGTGTGAACAAGTGAAAGAGGCTGCAGAGAGGGAAAGAGGGAGATAAAATCATCCTTTGTGAGTATTTAGCCTCTTGAGATGAGTCAAGATGAGACCAAGAACGAATGAAAAGAGTTGAAACTGGTTATATGAGAAGCAGGAGCAGGCGTAAACAGAAACTTGAAACTACAGTGCTACCTGTTAATTGAATGATTAATGTACTGTACCATCCACATATACAATACGTACCTCCTGCACATGAAGGAAGGTGTATATCTCTCCTGTACGCCTCTCTGGTCGTGTTGAATCACACTGCAAAATGGAAAAATAAGAATAAGGGTGCTCAAATGTTTCCCAATAAGATGAATAAATTCAGATCACATCATACGGAAAAACAGATGGAAAACAAAACAATGTCTTTTTCCACTGTTGTTTTGTGACCTGCAGGTCTAAGTCTGTCTTTAAGTCGTTGTGGCAGACCATGCTGACCAAGCAGACGTCAAAAAATGCACAACTGGCAGCGAAACTTCAACATATTCTGTCTGGGAACTCGTGAAAGGAATTCAGAGCAGCTCAGGAAAATCGGTACTTATCAGTTTTTGGGTCAGTTCAATTTCAGTTCACTGGAATGATAGACTAAAACTGTAGTTCTTATTATACCATCAAAGCCTTCACTCTCAGTCATGTCTAAATAAGTGGGATATGAGATCATCCCAATGAGGAAAAATGCTCCTGTCATACCTGAGAACAGCAAATCAAATAGCACACAGCGAATCCAGAGATAATATCTGTTTTATTTTGTGCATTCTTCTTTCTTGCTAAAACCTGGCCCCTACATTAGAGCTCTGATAAGGCCCCAAACCTCAGGCCTGACCCTACATGAACCTTCAGAGTTCCTGTCCAAGCCGACAACAGCAGTTTTGGGTCTGAGCCTGATTAAAAACACAATTGGCAAAAACCCAACCCGATTCAAGCCTGCTGGAATAATTAGAAATTACAGCCAAGCCCAGCACAAACCTGGCTGGGCGTGTTGGACCCAACTGGGCTTGAGCAAAGAATCTGAGCTGTAACCTACATCACCCACAATGCATCTCAACCACCAACTGTCTGGAGATTCTGATGTGTTATGCTTGTAGTTGCTAATGTAGCCTTAAGCAGAGATGAGGAGGGGGCTACAAAGGTCTATTAACTTAACTTCTTTTCACTTTCACACCACCAAATTGTTTTTCATTTTCAAACATCACTTGAGGCAATTTATTAGAATTTAAATGAACAAAGTGGACATAATTCCCATTGATCCTGGGTTGGTTTCCTGGTCTATCTAATGACCCAAAGGGCTCATTCATCCTCATCCTGAAGCATTCTCCGCCACTGCTCTGAAAGCATTTATCCCGAGTGTAACATTT
Source organism: Chaetodon striatus (assembly GCA_029783705.1). NCBI lineage: Eukaryota > Metazoa > Chordata > Actinopteri > Chaetodontiformes > Chaetodontidae > Chaetodon > Chaetodon striatus. Next base: position 18,072,379 of record JAPZEB010000010.1, read on the forward strand.
GCTGTGGTGAGAAATTAGCAGCAGCATTTTTGACACCCAGAAGAAGGACTGGCATTTCAGCGGGGTCAGAGAGGACGTATGAGGTAACTCGGGGACAGAGGTGGTCAAAGGGTGACCATTTGAGGGAGGTGGGTCAAATAAAAAGAAGGAGAGTCAGGTGTTGGGGGGGATCTGTGGAATTTTGGAGAAGAGGGCAAGGAATGCTGGGAATGCCAGCCACGAGATGGTTTAGGGGAGGGCGGGGTCGCTGCAGTTCTGGAGGTCAGCTGATGGGTCTCACACCAAATCTGATCAGAAGTCCTTATGGCTTTAAAAGGACAAAAGTGACAGCACCATCCTCCTCTGGGTGGAAGCATTTGAACCAATGAGCTTTTTATTGTGTGTGAGTACATGTGAAGGCTTCTACTAGGCAATGATGATCGTCTGGCTTCAGTTATCTTGCTTAATTGTCTTGAAGAACCAGGAGCCAGTTTAACAAATGCAACTTGCTAGTAGTGGCTACATGCAGAGCACTAATAGTAGCATCATCACGTTTCACAAATTACTGTCATTTTCTATTTGCAGACACATTTGCGAGTCCTACAGGGTGCTCACAAGCTGGTGCACGGGTTGTAAGTATGGTGTATTTTTTGATGAGTAAATTGTGTCAGACTTGAAGGGGGTTAAATTTATTTTATGTTGCTAATTAAAGCTTATATGTTGCAAATTTCATGAAACAGTCCAGAACCATATTAATACTTTTGTAATAAATGTGGGGTGTTTTTGTGTGGTTTTTTTTGTTTGTTTTTTATGCCGAACAGAAGCAAACAAAATTAGATATTTGTACATCCAAGAAATAACTGAGCTGTCAAATAAGGGATTGGCTGAGCAGTTTAAAACTTAAAAGTCTTAGAGCCAGAAACATGACAGGGAGTCCATTGATCAGACTTGCAAATTACTCTTGATGATTTGGATTAAAAAACACAAGTCTTTTCAGCTTTCTCAGCATTTTAATCTCTCTTCAAAAACACATACACATCTCCAAAAATGCATCCAAGGCACTCTGACTGTAATTAAAAATCCTTTATTGATTCACGGATAGACTAATGCATTTCGACTATAGAGTCTTCATCGAGGTATGATGATATACCCTGGACTTTAACACTGAGCGAGCTGGCCAGTCGTTTTTTATCTTAATGTGACAGCTTGCCCTATCCTTGAGGAGCACCTGATTATTTTTTTTACAATTTACAACACAGTGCCCCAGCCAAGGGCAGCACTTTTTTTCTTCACATACACATCTCCTTTCAGTTTGCCTTTATTACAACACCATCTAGGACAGGTCTTCCCTCCCCTCCTCAAACCAGCTCTCGCTTTCTTTTTCTCAGCCTTTGGTACATCCCTCCAAACCTGTCCCAAGCAGAGTGTCCCCTCTGTGGTGTCACTTTTCAGGGCTTTCCTGGAGTAGTTTGAGGATGGCTGATGGGAATGGAGCCTGAATTGTCCATTAGTTAGATTAGCAGCTCTGTGGGGAGGCTCTGGTTCCCTCTCCCCTGGCCGGGACAGACAAAGCTCAGGTCTGCCTGCCATTGTATGGCTGTCAGTCGGAGCTGGTCACCACAAAAAAAACCTGTCAGGACCCAGATCCACTGATAAGGTGCTGTGAGCCAGGCTCTGTGTTATTTACTTGTTGACACACTAAATGTCCATAATCAAAAAACGACTGATTGTACTTTTTGATCTTCTATTTTGTAATCAATCTTCTTGTAATGTTACTTTTTGCTGTGATGTTGGTATATCACTCAGTTTGCTGTTGGATTTTTGTGTAGCTCTTATTCACCGTTATTTGTCAGAGATCTGACTGTTGACCAGCAGAAGAATGATCTGATATGAATTAACCCATTTTTGTTCTTGTCATGAAGTTTTGTCTTTTAATGATGGATTTTACTGCCTACTAATAAAGCTATTTAAGGATCTGTATCATAATGACACCATCTTGGGATCTAATGGCATCACAGATCATAAAACATGATGGGTCGGTTGAGATAAAGAAGTATAGTTGATGGTTGGCATTATTTTAAGTATTTTAGAGTGTATGTATGGTGGTGAGTGATGACAAGCTGCTGTCTGACAGCTTAGATTAGATTCAGCTTTGTCATTGCACAGAGAACTGAGACAACTAATACAGTTCTGAATCTAACCAGAGGAGCATAAAGCATTAAAGTGCAGAATAATTGTACAATAATATACTCACTGAATGTGTGTATTTGCAGTTGTAGTACATTAGTGAAGGCTGGCATTAAATGCCTTAAAGGTTCTGCTTTACATTCATAGAATTAATATAGCAGTCAAACAACTATTTGCTATGTAAAGAAGAATGAAGTCACACTGCCTCTGTGTTTGTATCTCACTGGCTAGCTAATTGTTGCCACTCTGCACAGCACTCATACAGCTGTGGCCACCAATAACACCGTGCCGACCCGTGGTGGCAGAACGTTGTTGTTGCAGAAGCATAAAGCACCCGACCGCCCCTGGTGAAAGCGCTTGTCTCTGTCAGCACTTATGTCGTGGTTAGCACTGTTTGAGCTGTTAGCACTGTTGGCTGCTAGCCATGGATGTCTGCAAAGACCTGGATACAGCATTGTAGGCGTGGCCCCATTCATTCCTATGAAAGCTGCTCAGTGGTGCATGATGGGCAGTTTTTCCCCATTGTACAGAGCCAGGCTTAATATTCACCCATGTTTCTCTGGCTTTGTGCTAAGCTAGGCAAATTGCCTTCTGGCTGACCATAGCTCTGTTCTTGCCAAACACATATATGACTGTGGGATCTTTTCTTGTCAAGCTGTCCTTAACATTTAAAGTATTACTTCAAAGGAAAACATGGATCAGCCATGTATCCCTTTATATTCTAAAGTATTTAAATGTATTTCTTAAAAAATAAATGTAAACTTCTTGACTCAGTGTCTCTTTCTGGTTTTTTTTTCAGCCTTTGGAGAAAAATGGCCAAATCTCCAGCATGACCAGTCTGAATGGACATTCAGAGGACAACACGCTGGCAGAAGGTGTGTGTCTGTGTCGTCAATACTGTTTATTTATAGTGTTTGACTTTGGGTGATGTTCCTGTGGTCTGCGGGTAAGTAGTGGCGATGTTTGTGTGTGTTTGTGTCTGGGATTTTGTACTGTTTCTTCAGCAGTGGCCGAAGGTAAGCTTGTTTGTGTGGGGTCAGTTTTCAGTGTGTATGTGTGTGTGTGCAGATTCCTGTCTGCAGATGTCTTTGCGGCCTTCCAAGATTTACTTGATCCTGAACTAATCCCTTTGTCAACACACAGGGGACACCTACATGGGCTTTTCACACATGAGCCACACACACACTAACACATCCACATACCCAACATACTGTGTGTTTCCCTCACTATTCCCTGACCCATCAAATGATAGCATATAAATGTTATATCATGTACATACAATAAATAAACTTATTGTAGGCCTAGACCTCTTGTCCCTACCACATAACCCTCCATTTTGCGCCCTCATAGCTAGGGGTAAAGTGTCCTGATTTTTGCTGGGTTAGAGCAGTAGGGTTAAGTATAAGGCCTACATGACTACATGGTTTTTAGTGGCATACTTCAAACAGAGTATTTGTATAAATCATTGGCATTTTGGCTGCACAAGCAAAAAACGAAAGCTACAAATGTATTTTCATCAGTAGTAATGACTTTAAAATTTCCATAACCTTTGTGTAATCTTAGTTTAATGTTGTTTCAATGTTTTATGGTCTTTTTCTTGAAAACAAGCATTTTATATTTTATTTTTTTCTTACATTCCTGATTCCTTATTCAATAGTTTTTACTTTTAAGCACCAAAAAACAGTAAATACATTCATTCTGTACATTATCTTAAGTTGCATTAAAGTATTCATTAGTCCTGTGCACACTTACACTTTAATCACCTTACATTGCAATACCTGCGATGTCAACCACCTAAATCTGCACTACCATCATAAGCATATTTACTGTAGTGACCGCTCTCTGTAGTAGTCCTGGGACTAGACTATCATTTCACTGCTGTGTGTTTATGTTCCTATGTTTTTATTCTTACACTTCTCCATCCCTGTGTGTGTCTATGTTTGTATGCATTGTGAAATAAGCTACTGGTTGCCTCAATTTGCCTTGGAATTAATTAAGTATCTATCTATCTATTTAACCAAAGAAATTGCCAACATGCCAGTGTATTCAGTAGCCAACTAGCTAGCTAGCTTACGTTACATTGTCATTGCTTATTTGTGTATGACAGTTCAGCATTTTGACATATTTCCATGTCCGCCCCTTGATGGCAAAGAAAGCTTTAAATTTAACTTAAGTCCAGCAGCAAAGTTGCTGAACTTGTTAAAATAAGAAATGGCAGTGGGCCTTAGCGTTATGCTGCATTCATTACAGGACAGATTCGAACGATTTTGAGCTCAGATCACAAACCTGTGTGTCAGCAGTTGCAGAAATACCGCTTTAAGTTTGACCAAAAATGAAAGAACAACAACTGTTTGCTCTTCACTTCAAATGCCTTTTTAAATACATATTTCTGTAGTAGAAGCTAAAGAACACAGAGGTAGGCCTCATTTGTCTCATTGTTCAGTTGACTATTCAAAACATGGTTCTTATAAAGTGTAAATATTTAAAGACGAGTGTCTGTGGTCTTGTGGGAGATACTCTAATGACCATTTTTAGATCAGTTATCTGAGATAATCATTAACCTGTAATAAACTGGGCAGAATTGATGTCTGCCAACATGTGCACCAACCTGCTCTGTCCATCTCCTGCAGTGGCCTCCTATCTCCAGAGCGGCCTTTGTTTATTTTCTTTGCCATTTCTATCGTGTCTCCCTCAATCTGGGAGGGCTGCAGGGGCATGTGCACCCTCCCTAAATATTTAGCAGGCCGTGACCTGGGCCCCGCACAAAGCAACTTGCGCACTTCATAATATGTTATGGCCCAGGGGAAGGGGTAACCCTATACTACTTAAAACACAGAGATATGTCACATACCTCTATGTCAAATAACCTATTTAATAAGATATTTAATGAAGCGATTCTGCCCGTTTACAGAGAAACCCAATACCTCTTCAGAGCAGAGATACAGAGGGTATGAGTTGATGTGGCATGTAGACTAACGGAGAGTAATTTGGGTGTTGAAATCGTTGCTTCTGTGGACATGTACTGTAAGTTAATTAGCAACAAGAAAAGATGTAGAACAGAAAAGACCATATTTATCTTGTCAGGAATTCTTAGATCTTGAGCACTTATGCACAAATCTGCAGATTATTTGCCCTCATAGAATAGGTGTGCTCACTAGCAGGTTAATGAACTGGAGAAAACAACTGAAGCTGTGGGAAAAAAAAATCAAGGCTACAGATTAAAGGAGAGCAGGGGAGTGAAAGGAAGGGAGATACACAATGGGGAAGAAGCAAAGATAGAGTGGAAGGTGTGGAGGGGTTTCACATCCCAGCACTTCTCTACCTCTTGTGCAGCCTGATAAAGACTGCAATGCATTGTGGGAGACAGGAAGAGAAGACGAATCTCTGTGATAACAATGAAAAACAACAAAAGACAGGCTGCAGATCAAAAGACTGACACGTGACACACATACATAAACAGACAACCAAAATCTCTATCAGGTATACCAGGGTGTTTACCATTAGGTGAAATCCCACACCCCAAACACATCACACACCAAACTGGACACGACAGTTGAAAGTGTTGGTTAAAGTATTGTAGCAACTAAGACTAAGACACTGAGCTCACTTCTTAAAAAATAAAATAAAATGAATTTATAAAAGCATGTTGTTTTTGTGCTTTTTTAAAATCTGAATTATAGACAGAAACTAAAGCTAGTGGAAAATCTCAAAATACTGGCCTCCAGTACAGGCTTTTATGGGCATCTTAGAGAGAAAGTCAATTAGTCTAAGTCTAGTTTAAAGGTGTGAATGTGCGAAAAGTGAGGATCAGGTATATACATTGCAGCAAAAATATTTTACTTTATCATCTGTCATGGAATGTTTTAATTAAATTACCAAAAGTATTTGTTTAAGATGGTATCAAAGTACGAGGATGGAGCTATACTTTCCTCTACGTTCATCATTTGTTGACCCTTCTGTGAATGCAGACACTGAATCTGCTGGCCCTCTGTTTTGCATAAAACATAGCCAACAAATCAGCTCAGATACTGTTTCAAAATTCTGTTTAATTAATTTGCATGTCAATATATTTTTTGAAACTTTTGTTTTTGTCAGGAGTACTTTCACACAGACCGTGAATATTTTACAGTGAAAAATCAATTTTTCTGAGTTTTCGCACTGCGAATAAAAGCATCAATAAATCACGTTGTGAGGTTTATGAAACAACAGAGGCTCCACAGGCCAAACCAGGATGGTAAACTTAATAACAACTTTAACCCTTGACGAAGACAACGCATACCAGATACACTCCTTTCATTCTTACCTATCCCAATACAAGCCTTTGACATACACACTATGTAACTGTTTACTAGAGGGAAAATAAATTCACTCAGAGCGTTTTGCTCAAAGGAAACTCTATAAAATGGCTTAAAGTAGCTTAGCTTTGCAACAACTTACCTTAACTGCCAGCTGCTGAACGAGCTGGTGCTAATTTATTCAAACCTTTTTACTGAACAGTTGTTCAGCAACTCTCACAAATCCCTATCCCTGCTGGTATGATCAGTTTTGATTTGAAATATTTGCAGGCGAGTATTTTGTATTTTAGTGTAGTTTATTCGTCATGTCCCCAGTGTATAAAGGCCTTTAAAGTCTGTTTTTACTGTCTTTAAATGCCAAGTGGGCTCCGAAAGTACAGGCAGGAGAGCTGAGGCTTAGGAAGGCAGAGTTTACTCTGGGTTATTGGGCAGAAAGGAACTGAATAAATATTACATGGATGTAGAGTTTTGAGGGGAGTGCTCGAAAATGGCAAGCAAATAGTGAGAGCCAGGAGGAGTAAAAATAGATGAGGACAAAGAGAGCGAGGAAGACGTTAATACACGTTCATCCATGAAGGATGTGGCCACCTATTGCATCTGTCTGTAACAAAGTGCATCAGTCCTACAAATTCAATCAAAAAGAGACATGGCTTCAGTTTTTGTCAGAATACAACCAGGCTCTCTGACTAGATCTCTTTTTGTGTACAGCAGGAAATGACATGTTATTAAATGAACCATGCTGATCTTTTCACAAGTTAATCTCATCAGTAACAGTAAGATTTGTCGTGTGTTGTGCTATGTCCATGTAGACATGCATACTCAAGCCTGCATGTGTGCTTGGGTTGCTAGTTTTTGGGGTGTGGGCACATGAGGTGCAGTGGGAGCCCAAAAAACTGACATCATAGCTGATGTAATCCGCTGGCTGGAGCATTGACGGTCCCTCCCAGATGGCTCACAGGCTGTAAGAGAGTACAGATGAAGTTTTCTGGAAAGCCTGAGGAGAGGGGGAGAATGCTGACTGTGTGAGTGTGTTTGTGTGTTCACTGCAGTTTGTGTTTATTCGTAGGAACATTGGACATCACTCACAGGTCGAATCCTGCATGTCTCTTTGTTTCCTTGTTACTTGAGGGACCAGATGGGTGCAGTTCACCACATTTAATCAATTCATTAAATCAATTTATTAAATTATGTGTACAAATTGATGCAATGGCGTAGGTTTTGTTTGAGCATTGGGGGGAGACACATATGGAACTGAGGGTTTGGGGGTCCTCCGCCAGAAGATTTTTTGCTGACAGAGAGACAGCTAGCCGTTTTTACATGTTGAAACATAGTGCCTGCTGCCCACTGTCCGGTCTCCACTGGTTAGCTCACATTAGCCTTGGCCACTCTTCACTGCACATCACCTCGTTTAGCTGGGAGCTAGCTATGGATGCTGCTCATTTGCATGGTGTTGCTGCAGAAACATGGTGGCAAACCGCCGGTGTGCCCCCATGTTGTCTCAGTGAGTAACTGGCTTCATTTGAGCCACAAAACCCCTTTAGCTTCTTGAACTATCTGAGCACTACTAGCCAGGCTAATACCGCTAACGGTGCTTATAAAACTGACAGTGATAACATAGTTAACAATTCTTAAGTCAGTTTGCAGCTCAAAGTTGAGCCTCTTACTCCACGAGGTAAGCTGGGGGGAGACCAGAGAGATGGTACAATATTTCCATGGCAACTCTGTTGGATTAGGATGGTGTTTATTAGTGGTAATCACCAAATGAGCAACAGCGCTAGCTAGCTCCTACTAAACCCAGGTGATACACAGTGAAGTAAACTAACGAGTAGTGAAGTTAACCCATAGAAAAACATGCATAAGCAGTCCAAATATTCTTGGCGTCAACATCCCCACCTTTAGGTTTTAAAGCTGTTTCTCTCAAAAGCCACTGGAAGGCACTTTAGGTAATGGGAACTTGTGATGGACATTTTTTGACAGTTTATAGACTACACAATAAATGTATTCAGTGCAGATGTATTAATCAATAAGGAAAGCATAGGAAAGTAGTAGTTGCAACCCAATTTTGTACAATGGGTCAAATTGTACTTCGTACTGCAGCAGTCCAAGTATGTCAGAAAGTCAGATAGATGCCAGGTGTGTCAGAAATGATTCACTGGAGCCTCTGCTACAGTTTTATTTCTTGGTTACAGGTGTTAACTTTTACGAGGTGAGCGTATTGCAGTTTGTGCGTACTGTTGGTGTGTGTTCGTGTGTGTGTATTCGTGCGTGTGGGGCCGTGATTCCATTCCAGGATGGACTTACTCAGACTGGGCTCGGGGGACGTACATAGTCGTGTTGCCAAAACGTTCATCATGCGTGTGGAAGGGACCTCTCCCTTCACTTAAGCTCTGTCTGATCTCTGCCAATAAGGCTGTACAGTCATATAACACAATCCAGCCGCTGGATTGTTCCTTTTGGATTTTTGCCAGTATTCCTTTTACATTCCAACTGACAATACTCATTACAGGTTTCGCATTAAGATGTCCATGTGCGTCTTTTTCTACTGTACTTACACTACTGGGAGGAATCCTTTTGTCCTTGGTATGTACTGTATTTGCGCAGATGCTGATCCGTCAACTTGCTGCAAGACGTCAGAATGATTTCTGTACCCCAGAGAACGGAAGTGATCCCAGAGGAAAGCGGTAGGGAGGCAGACTTTTAGATTGGAGTGCTTAAAAGGCCGTCAGCCCCTCCAAGATTTATCATTGTCCAGTCAGTAGTTCAATTATGTTCATCAGTGCAGCATGTTTTATTCAGCCATTTGTTATGAAGTGGGTGCTTTAAGGATACACTTCAGGGCAAGAGAGGATAGGAGAACTCTATTAGAAAGT
>JAPZEB010000010.1:18106805-18143008 GCA_029783705.1 Chaetodon striatus
CTGCTTTACTACCTTGACATGTATATTAAGATTTTAAACAATTTCCAGTCATCAGTAGCTCATACAAAAAGTTTGTTATCCCAAAGAACTGATTTAGCTGTAAGATATACTTTAACAGCATCCTTTATATTCCCATAACACATGTATCCAGACAGTCAAGTATAAAGAGATGTCACCCTGTCATTTCATATTTCTGATTAAAGCTACCTGTCACACCGTCACCTCTGCCTGAGTTTATATCGCCTCCACACCGACAGGTGGAGCATTCAAACTCTCCCACCTCTGCGTAATCATATACACTCCAACATGTTCACCTGCATACTTTCTCTCAAAATGACCACTGCTGCAACTGCTTTGTTAAAGAACAAATATAAATGTCAGACGGACTTCAGTTTCCCTTTGCACAAAATTAATAAGGTTAGCAATTCATAAAACTTTGGAAAGGGGAAGAGACTTAAAATTCGAGATATATGTATTTTTAATTCTAACCTATTTCTTGAAGAATTTAATGATACATTTATCATGCCCATCCCTAATACATCAACTTTTGCTAAGCCAAATGTAATCCTATTTTGAAAGCTATTTGTCTACTAATATACATAAACCTTTGCAATATAAAGTCATCTTTGTAAATATAGCATTGTATATAAAATTAGAAAAGCATGGCAAACAAAAAATAAGGGCTATTTTTTAGATGTAGATTGAAAGAAATTATACAAAGACAGGACAGCCTCCCATCAAGGTACATGTCTCTGAATGGAACACGGTGCTTCTTCAACCAGTAACCAAATAGTTGTAAGTAAAAATGGGAAACAGGGGCTGCACTGTAAACACAATGAACACTCTTGCTTGCTGTATGAAGAGCAATTGTGCTTCAATTAGGTGTAACGACACAGGAACGCTAATCACACTTAGCACAGTCAACAAAACACAGAGTAGAACAACACTGTTGTTGAGAAGGATGCAAATAATGGTCAACACTTTACATTTAAAAAGCCGAAACACTGACCGAAACACGGGTGGAAGACAAATGCACTTTTCCTGCATATCGGGCATCGACTCAAAAAAGAGCACAGATTGTCTCAGGTCTGAATATGCTGTGTGCTTTTAGCTGGAATTATAATCTACACCGGATGTACAGAATAAGTCTCTCATTTATGACCATGAAGAAACAACGCGTCTGTGCAGCTACAGAGGGGTTATTAAAAGTTTGCAACTCTCTTCTCCTCCTCAAATCTAGCACAGCAAACCCATCTCACAACACACTGCGTCCTCCGGAACCGTCTCAGCTTCCTCTTCCTCCCATACTCAAAGACTGCCTGCGCAGCAACTTTAGCTCTTCGGAAAAAAACAATGTGCCACCACCTGACATGTGAGAGTCTAAATCCAATGTACACCAACAATAAAATGATGCGATGAAAGTTATGGTTACTTCATCTTTCTCAATGGTATTTAACTTAGCCTTGAAGTTAAATGTTAATGTTATTTGCTTTTCTAATGATGCTGGACTGAGAGCTATTTACTTTAATCTTTCATTCACTTTTTGTTATAATCATGGTCAAAAAAGTCCAGAAGACTGTACCAGAAAAAAAGCCTCCAGAGAAAGTTTTATTAGACTGAGAACCTCAAACATACATACCCTGACTAACTTCACCTTTAGCTTACCTATTAACCATAATTTAGAAAGTAAACATACATGTTAAAAAGGACAAATACACAGTTTTGGCACTACTCTACGAGGATTTCTTCAGTCTTTATGGGTTCCAGTGGGGTGCCAGAGTTGGACAAATCAGAGCCTTCATCTTTGGAAAACTCCTCCCGCTGGAGCAGCATCCCTGCGCCCGTGTTTCCCTGCAGCCCCACTAATCCCCCTTGAGTAAAGCACAAGTGTTTGATCACCTCGTTGGGACTGGAGAAGGTGGTTGCACAAATGTTACACTTGTAAGGCTTCGACGAGCCCAAGAACATCGCCTCCATCTGGCTGGCGTCGTCGCCTGCGGCGCACAGCTCCATGCTCTGCCGGTCCACCATGGTGTAGGTGTCGGCGCCCTGGTTCAGGCACACGTGGCGGGCGGCCTGGTTGGCCCGGCAGAAGCTCTTGCCACAGGCGCTGCATTTGAAGGGCTTGCCCGTGTGGATGTACATGTGTTCGCGCCAGTGGCTCTTCTGGATGAACTTGCGCCCGCATGTGGAGCACTCATACTTACGCCGCTTCACTTCCCTGTCCAAGTCAGCGCTCTCCAGGTTGTCGATGTCCGCGATGTCTGACGGAGGCGGTGTGTCTGCCTGAGAGTTTAATCCTCCTGCCCCCCAGCTGGACGTGGACACCTCTGCTTGGGGAGAGTCCGAGTTGGTACCTGAAACAGGCGTTTGCTCGCTGTCACTGATTATCTCTACTGCTGTGGTGGCGGCCGAGGCACTTGACCCTGCCTTCATTCCCTTCAGGGCGCCCTCTAACTCCAGCATGCTGTTTTCTCCAGTCATGACAGGTGAGAGTTCGTTGCTGGGCTCGGCTGGCGCCTGCTGTAGAGCCTGGGTGTGCTGGAGGAGATGCTCTCTCAGCAGGCTTCTCTGGGTGAATCGACTCCTGCACAGATGACAGGAGTAATGCTTCCTAAAGGACGAGCTCCTCTTCATGATGCTGGGCTTTACATGAAGAATGGCGCCGGCTGAGGAACCATCTGCACTTAGCAAGTCCATTCCCCCCTCTTCAGCTGTGGGCTTGGTGCCGCTGGTTGAGGCCTCCGCTTCTGGTGGCGAGGAAGCTAGTTTCGTCAGGAAGGAATTTGCGTACGGAGCTGTGGCGGCTGGCGTGGACGGATACTTCCCCTCTGAGCTCACCTGCTCCATGTCAAAAGGCGAGGAGAGCTGCCGTCTAGTGGGCAGTCTAGCAGACAACCCTACCTGCTGGTCAGAGATCTGGATGCCATAGAGGGAGGTGGAAAGGTTGATGCTGTGCTGCTCAGCGTGTGAATACACAGACTGGCTGGCCTCCTGCAAGAGTGGATAGGCGTGCAGGAATCTGACCCCCTGCTCCAGCCGTGCAGGATCTATCAGCTGGGGTGCGAGTTTGCCTGTGTACATCAGGTTGAGGAGGTAGCTGAAGATATCTGGCTGTATGTCAGCAGCCTTCAGGCGCACACAGTCACTGAAACACAAAAACATTACAGTTAACTAGTGACACACCATCTCTGAGGTCTTGGATAATATTGTCCACTACAAACAGCAGTGACTGCTCCTCACTTCTTTACTGTACGAAGAAAAATCTGCTTAATTTACCAGTCACAATTTGCTGAAATCTCACATGTGAATAAGGCTACATCCACACTAATATGTTTTCATTTTATAATGCACAATTACTGCTACATTTATGCATCCACACTACTTTGGCATTTTGGAACCTCTAAAACGGAGACCTTTTAAAATACTGCAGACCCTGTTTTGATTTATAAATATGTCTACATACATTTTGTGATTTTTATCCTTGGTATGTAGATGCTCCTTTCCCATTGCCATGGCTTCCTTTCTATGTCACTGACTTAACTTTGCAACAACTCCTCATCTATTTTCCGTATAGTATTTTCTGTAACTAAGAAACCAACTACAGAAGAGAAAATCTGCTTCCCCACTGGTATGCGCATTCCTAGTGTTCATACATGGTCGTGTCATATGCGTTTTTTGGTACATTAGTATGGAGGGAGATTAATTCTGAAATAATGCTAAAATTTTTTTTTTTTTAAAGATTTTTTTGGGCTTTTTGCCTTTATTTGACAGGGCAACTTTAGAGGCAAAGAGGGACAGAGAGGGGATGACATGCAGCAAAGGGCTACGGGATGGAATTGAACCTGCGGCCGTTGCGGCAAGGACATAGCAGTTTTGATCTTAATGCCCTCCAACTTATCAAATTTATTCCAATGATCATCAGTGACGCAAGTTGTGGGTCATCACACTAAAACGATTTAGACACAGTCCAGTGCTGAACTACAGAGAAAGAAATCCTTCAGTGTATGACGGCATGAGAACAAATGACACCCGGGCCACACTGCCTACCTCTACCTGTGTGTGGCGGCTACCTTGCTAAACTGCTGCGACTCACACACCGGTGCTGTTCACACGGACAGCAGTGCTGCTGCGGCGCTGCTGTGTGACAGCCCTTTCTTTCTACATTTAGTTTGCATCAAATAAAAACCACAATGAAACCCTTGTTTTAATAAATGAAGGGATTCTGTCCACAGAAACGCTAGCGGGCGTTTAATTAGAAATGGAAACAAGAAGCCTTGAGTTAAAGGTTAAAGGCTGTGTAGGTTTTAGGGCCATCTATTGGTAGAAATGAAATATAATATTCATAACTATGTTTTCATTCGTGTACGATCACTTGAAACAAAGAATCATTGTATTATCGTTTCCTCAAAATGAGCTGTTTATATCTACATACAGTATGGGTCCTCTGTCACAGACTTCACCGTGATGTTCTACAGTAGCCCACAACGGACAAATCAAACACTGGCTCTAGATTGGACCATTCTCTTTCCGCATTGGCCCCTGTAGAGCTCCAACAGGTTTACCACACAGGAGAAGTTTCAGTTCTGCAACCTCACCACTAGATGTCACTAAATCCTCCACACTAGGCCTTTAAAAATACATATTTATATATATTTTTTTATGTCTTTTAGAAATTCTACAGATGCAGACATTGAAACTTTAGTGAAAAGTGTGAAGTCACAAGTATGATGTAATATAACTATAAACAGATCATTTTCATTGTCACATGTTGCAAAAAGCGTGCGTCACGCAGAAAAAATAGGTGAGAGTCCACATCTCTAGATGAGCCGCAGCGGAGTCGTGTCTGAGCAGCACTGCTCTCGTGGGCAGTGCGACTGCTCTAACATGTTAACAGAGGTGGCAAAACAAAACCAAGAGTGCAATGCACATGTGCTACTCGTGCAGGCAGTGTGGCCCAGGTGTGAGTGTTTTTTTGACATGGCATCTGTAGGTTTGGGCAGCTGAATTTGGTGTTGATGACAACAGAAAGTATGTTAGCTTGGTATTAAGCTTGTGTCCGATACCACTGTTAAAAGATTCCTCCTGTACCTGTCCTGGTGAATGAAGAGCATTCTGAAGTAATTGGAGAAGGCAGCGAGGACAGCTTTGTGGGCTTTGAAGAAGACATCTCCTATAGCCACAGTGCAGTCGCACAGGAAGCCAAACTCCCTCTGAGCGTTAAGCTGCTGCAGCAGGATAAGACCATGGTTGGCCAACTCCATTCTTCAACCTGCACAAAAGGCGCACAGACACACACACAAGCAGCAATGAGTTTCCTGTCTGGAAGGAGACCAGAGTTTATTGTGACCACAAAGTGTCAGGCTGACAGGGGTGATCTAACGACCTTGTAAAGGCTAGCTTAACACAACGGCAAAAAAAATCATTTTGTGGCACTGGAGACGATTTGTCTAACAATAATGTCACAGAAAATTAGGCCAATTAATGGTGTGGCCCAGCAAAACAAGTTATTTGTGAATTCAAGTTTCTTCTAGGACAACAGAGAACCTTTAAAACAGAAGATATTTTGAAATCGATGACAACCAGTGTTCAGTCTACTTCCTCTGCGGGCTGTCTTAAAAGACTTTTAACAAGCTATATCCACAGGGAGAACTCCTTATTGACCTTTTACGACAATCTCAAGAACACAAGGGATGAAACATTAACCAAGGCAAAATTTGTTATGGTTAGTATTACCAGTGAAAATGTAATTAACATTAAGACCGTGTTTGATTAATGTGCTTGGAAAAAAACCCTCACAGTAACTACTGCTCAGCACAAACCAAAGTTAGCAACAGTTTCCAGGATGCATAGCCACATGGTGCCATCTTCAATGTTAATGCACATATGGTTTTCATATAATAACACAGGGTATTGGCTGTGTTATTACTTTAATATCAAACAAAAAGTGCATGGTGCTGCTATGCTTAGGCAGTATTTTTGCTTTTCATACCTTCCTGACATCTCACCGGGGCATACTGTATATTATGGCATTTGTGGTAAACAATCAACAAACAAATAAATTCACCACAAACCATCTTGGTTAATATAATTGTTCCATCAATCACCAGCTCTGGTTTGGTCGAAATAAACCCTTGATTCAGCGAGTCAGATGTGAAAATATGCTGGCTCTACATGCTGGCTTTCCACAACGTCTCTGCCATTGCTAGCCGGCTTTAGTCCGGTAACATCTGTTTCACCAGTAAAGACTAACTTCTGATGGTGTGTGCTGTGCACTACATCGCCCCAATACAGCATCTCCATATTAGTGTAATTGAAAGAGGAGTGTCTGTATTTTGGCAGTATTAAAAATTATACCTACAGGATTTCTAAATACCCTTGCCTGGTGTACCTTAATACCTTGAGATGACCCCAAGCCTAGTGCTGCTAGGCTTAATAATGATTTTCACTATAAAACTTGAAGTAATTTCAGTGTGTGTGTGTATCTGTGCTTTTTGGACAGTTTTAGCACATTTTAACTACACAGGAACAATACTGATAACCATGATGATTTTGGTCACTATAATCATGATATGACATTTTCACACTGTTTCATCTCCGTCAATTTTTGGTCAGTCTCTTGGGGTGGTGGTATGGTTAGCATGCAAGCTAATTACAAAAATATTGACCAATTTCTGGCACACACTTGAGCTGTAAAAAGATAAATCAATTCTACAGATCCCTGTAATGATCATCCTTCTTTAGCAGAAGTTCACTTTAACATCACTTCTCACAAAAATTGAGCTACAGATGGTTCTGACCTCCAAATATTAGCGAGAGACACTGAAAACAAGTAGATAAAGAAGAGTTTATTTTCCCCACAGTTTGTGTGTCTTTGGAAACTCTGAGGAAAAATTCTTTTGCATGACTTGGTTCAGATGGAGCCCAAGCTGTCCAAACTCAATCTCAAGGGACACTTCAGAGCTATGCGCGTTCCGCTGACCAATCAGATGTGTGTCGCTGACCCTAAAGGTCACTGGAGGACTACAAGGGCTTCAGGCCATCACATGATCAGAGCTATGGGTGTCGACACACATTCCTAAAGCAGAACTGGTTCTACCCCCCTTCCAGTGGAGGAGGGAAACAGCCTGTGGGCAGGGTGAATCTGCCTTCTCCAACACTTTCTCCACTCCACACAGCCTTAGGTATGAGGTCGGAACATGACGGATACCTCATCAGCCAATTTACATCACATAATCGGACATGTATGACTCTACATATAACTAGCTGGTTACAAAAAGACTGAAACAAGCCCCCTGCACATGTGTATTTCATCAGAGAGGTCAGAGTGCAAAGATGTTGGCACTGCAGCGCTCCAGGAAAAGGCTAGGTTTCCGTATCTTGTGCAAGGGGGGACAGCAACAACAGTCACTCAAGATGTAAAATACCCGCCAACCATAACTTCAGTATACACACAGCTGCTGGTTTTTTAGGTACACCTCACTACACATGATGCAGTCCTATAAATCCTGCATTACACTGAGGGCTGTTTCTGATCATTTATCCCCCTCAGCTATATCAGGGAGCACAAACTAAATGAGAGCTGAAATGATCGATAAGTTGATTAACAGAAAATAAATCCGCCACTTTTGATTATCGTTGACCTTTTCAAGCAACACTCTGCCTTCTAGCCTCTCAAATGTAAGATTTCCTGCCTTTTTAACACATGCAGTACATGAGTGAACATCTTTGGATTTGGTCTGTTGATCAGGCGAAACTATTTGCAATTTAAATACATCATGAATATTTTTTCACTATTTTCTGACACACTGTAGGAAATAATCAGAAGCCCTTATTGATAATGAAAATGCTAGTTAGTTTTAGCCAAGGACTAAAGACCTCATGCCATTTATATAAATGAGAGGAGACTACATCTTTTGAAATACATCTCAATACAAATAAGCCGCAACAAAGCCTCTAAAGTAAACCCAACAGCCCCTTAAAACAGTTCACAAGTTGAATTCATGATGGTAGGATTTATTGCAGGGCTTTTAGTTTGATATAGATGTAACTAAAAAAGACCTTGCAACTGAATTTACTCATCTTGTCAGTACGACTGAACCTGCAGCAGCTCACCCACCCTGCAGCATCCTGATACATCTCACAAACAAGATATATTGTCATTAATAGCACTAACCCTTTAGCTACTAGTGTTACTTCCTACTTCTTCATCAAAACTCATTAACAGCTACACCTCTAAAGATAGCTAATGTTGTTTTTTCCCCCAATATGGCGGCGCCCTCCTTGGCTGTGGCTGCACTGGCTCTTTATATTTATTATTTGCACTAGCACTTTTGCTGCTGATGTATAGTTATATGCATATTTTATTCAGAGAGTCAAATGCAACAAAGTTTTGCTCTTACGTGCACTGTTGACAATGTGGATTTGAATGACAATGATCGATCTATTAGAGAGCTGCACACCTTTTCTTTTTTACACACCACCTACACAACACCTCATTTTACATTCAGTTTCTAGACTGGGTACAACATGTGGCAGGAGCACAAGACAAACACAGTGCCACTGCCAGTTGAGCCACATCTAAATACCAATAGTAATATTTCCTTCAACTTACAAACATGGATCATTCTTTAAACTGAATACATTTCAATAATACCAGCTTTACACCTATAGGGCTGAGTGATATGGAGCAAGTCAAATAAAGATATTTTTGACCCAATACCTCAACAACAATATTGCCATGATATTGTAGGGTTGACTGTTTGTGCTTTCACAAAATATTTACACAGTGAGACTTTTAATAAATAAAAAAAACCATTAGTAATGTGGACATAATGACCACGTGAGTAAAGGTAAATAACAGAGCAGCTAGAGCAGTCAGTAAACTTAGAAAATTCCATCACTTCACAGTCACGCAGCCTCATGATATTACAATGTCTACAATCTAAGACAATATCTAGTGTCATATCACAATATTGATCTAATATCAATATATTTTTCACCCTTATTTACACCAATTTCATGTTCTAGCTTTCTGCCAGTCTACCTCTTCCCTGAATGGTTTGGCTTGTTTCCCAATTGTTCGTCTGGCATATCACATACTGTATTCACAAGATTTAACATGTCCCATTTTAAGTTTGGTAATTAGTTTCCAGAAAACAAACATGAGTATGATTTGTCACAGCCACACAGCCTCCACCATGGTTGTTTGGTGGCTCCACGGATCTTCAACGACTTCTGGAAAAGACTAATGAATATGCGCCTTTCTGACACAACTATTGAGCATGTGAATTCAACTTGTATTCACATGATGCAGTAAGTTAGACACAGCACCATGTGTTAATCAATACGAACTTGTTTGCAACAATAAAAGCACCGCCCCTGATGTGATGTAGACACGTGGAACAGTTACTTCCGTAGTGAGATTTTCTGTTATTCTGAAAATACACCGTTAAAACAGCGTGTGAGGGAGCACGTGAGGAAAGTAAACATGCTACGGCAATAAAACAGTTCAATAGCGCGATTGGAAAATATCACCTGAAGTGAATGAAGCATTTTACCAGAGAGGCACACAAAACGAGGGCGCCTAGACTGACTCCTGCCTCTGCCTCGGGTCTCTCTCGGTTGCTATTGCTAGCGCGAGAAAACGGACATGCACGCACGCGGGGCGCGCGCACACAACACACACACACGCGGGGAAAGAGAGCGAGAGAGAGACAGAGACGCAAGGGGGATGGGGTTGGTCACGAATGCGTTTCTTTTAACTTCCCCGTGACAATTACAGTTAACCAAAGCGCACACAAGTCGCCAAATAACGTAACAGCACCGGTAAAAGAATGAGTGAGTGTGTCGCTACAAACAGCCGTACCTGCACTCCGCTTAAATCCGTGGAGTTTGCCGTGTCGCCGTTGTTTGTTTGTTACCGGGGACTCGTCCGTCCTCTCTGGGCTCGCAGCAGCTTGTACTGTTCCTTGCAAACGCAGCATTCGTTGGCGGCGGAGAGGGTCGTCCGTCGTTGTTTTCCGGTTAGGGGTTTTACGTTACAATCACATGACTGTGGGTAAAAACCAGCCAAAAAACAGCCGTTGAAAAATCCGTTGAGCAAGGGGGCGGTTGAGTTAACGTTAATTTCCCGCACTGTGTAACCGCCGTGAGATCTACCCCCGCTAGCCAGCTCTTTTTTTGACAGCCGGTGAGTTTGAACAATAATGGCTAACAGCTACGCTGACTCACCGTATGGTTGAGTTATAGTCGCTGTGTGTGTGTGTGTCTGCCGTTAACGACACGTTAAACACGAAACCGAAGTGTGACTGTGACTGTGTGTGTGTGTATGTGTGTGTGTGTGTGTACCCTCTCTCACTGAAATAACGAAATAACATCGCTTTGCCCTCAGTCGCCTCACATTTGCATCTGCATTTTGGGCTGGAGCTGAGCCGATACCAGGTTTTCAACAAGTTTAAGGAAGTATACACATATTTAACATGAGCATGTGCATTTTAAATATCTTTAATGAATAGTATATCAACATCGAAACAAGACTGAAGCCTCTATAACAAGAATATTAAGATATTCTCATAGCCTAGATATCAAAATCTATAAAGTGATTTTCTCCTTTTGGTTCATATATATATGAATCAAAATCCTATCTTATGAATAACATACACAGATTATATGATGAATTATATAAGAAGATAAAACAAAATCTTACCAAATATAAAATCACTACTGAAATACATATGCATACATTTAAAACAATCGTATGTTTTGTCACTGAAGTATCCATCAGCTTTGATATTAAAATAAATGTGTCCATGAACTCTTATTTGCTGCTAATATGCTACATTATTTTGTTTTCTGAAGTGTACACATATTTAATGTGAGCATGTTCATTTTAAATATTAGTTTATATGATGAATATTATATCAACATCAAAACAAGACAGCAGCCTCAATAACAAGAATATTAAAATATTGTCATAGCCTAGATATCAAAATCTGTATGGCCATTATACTGACTTTTCCCTTTTTGAATTCTATTTAGCCTTTCTTATGAGTAACACACATACTAATTATGAGGAATAATTCAAAGAGATAAAACAAAATCTCACAAAAAAGTCACTACTGTAATACAACCAAAAATGTAAAAAATCTTTAATGTTTTGTCGCTGTAAAGTATCCATAAGCTTTGATATCAAAGTAAATGTGGCCATGGATTTTTATTTCCTGCTGATATGCTGAATTATTGTATTTTCTGAAGTGTTGATCTCAAACACTAGCCTCACATTTGCATCTGCATTTTAGGTTAGAGCTGAGCCGATACCAGGTTTTCAACAAGTTTAAGGAAGTATACAAATATTTAACATGAGCATATGCATTTTAAATATGTTTAATGAATAATATACCAACATCAGAGCAAGACTGCAGCCTTAATAACAAGAATATATTCTCATAGCCTTGATAACAAGATCCATGCTGCCATTATAAAGCAACCTTTTCCCCTTTCGAATCCTATATAGCCTGTTCTGCGATTAACAGACACACTGATTGTAAGTATGGCTCATACAACGACATAATGTAAAGTCACTGCTGAAATGCAACCATAAATGTAAAAAAATTTGAATGTTTTGTCGCTGTAAAGTATCCACTAGCTCTGATATCAAAGTAAATTTGGCCATGCACTCTTATTTCCTGCTAATATACTACATTATTTTTTGATTTTCTGCAGCTTTGATCTGCAACACTAGTACAAGTAAAGGCTTACAAAAACAGACACACTGTAAAAAAAACTAGAGTTGCCTTAGTTTTGACTGAACAGTGTCATGGAGTAAGGCAGATACCCCACAGTAATTTACCTCTGAAGGTAATAGTAGAATATAGCTGTTTTAAGCCTTGCTTTTTATGTGTGCATTTGAAAACCTTCTTGAATTATTTTTTTTATTTTACTGTAATGGCTTGTCCTGTCACTGAGACCATAATATTAGGAACAAAGCAGTGTCAAAACTACGATAAGTGATATAGGTAAAGTAATTTATTTTTAAAGGAGTCATGCAGCAAAAGGTGCACAGTCTGCATGGGCTTACAAGACACTACAGACAGAAGAAAAACAAGAGCAAGACCATAATGAGAGCAGAAGAACATATAATACACCTCCATGCATGTCAAAATCAAACAGCGTCAAAGCAGGTATGAACACAAGCCTGTTCCTCAGACATTACTGCTATAAAACAACACTCTTATGCACATCTGACGGAAACAGACTGTGCTTTACACATCACACACACAATGCACCCTCCTATGCTGTTGGAAAGCACTGAAACAAACTGAGCTACTAGAATCACTTTGTGCATAAACAGGTACTGAAGTCTATATATATATCAATAATTTCCCCTTGGGGATCAATAAAGTATTTCTGATTCTGATTCTGATATCCATCAGTCTTAGAGGACAAATCAGGACATTCAGTACATATATATGTGTAGCACAATTCATACTCAGAGGCAGTTTATATAAACTTAAAATTTTAAAAGTGAATGTGAATTATCTGTGCAAACAGGGGGACACAGGGGCGTAAATATAGACAGTGCAGGCAGTGCAGTTGCACTGGGGCCTGTGAGGTGGGGTGCCCACAGACAGAGTGGGCCCTCCAACAATGTGTTGGGTGGAGAATAGGCCCTTATGAATGATTGCCACCTTGGAGAAAATATGTGTTCAAAGAGGAATTCTCATTCAATTAAAAACAGTGGCATTTGCTATATATGTCCTTGAAATAGGCAAACCCATCTCTGTCATGATTAGTTTTTCTTTTTTTGTAAAACATACAGTAGCATCTATAAAAAATTTTTTAAAAAAAGCTTATTCTATAAATCTAACTATTATATATATATAATATAACTATTAATTTCTAATTTTCTTTGGTATTTTTAGTTATATACAGTATATGCAGTGATGATTAGTGGGTAATATGTATGTTGATGTTATCCAGTGCCACTGGAGGGGAAACCATCACATTCCCTTTCATTAGGAAAGTTGTTACTGTTGATATAATGTGAAAGTATAATACCTTATTTCTACATAACTCTCATTAACTGTATGACACAGGATACTGACTGCAGGTATAACTTATGTTTGACCATCCCTACCTAGATCAGGGCTGCAACTGCTTATTTTCATTGTTGATTAATTTGTCGATTGTTTTCGCAACTGAGCAATTAGCTGTTTGGTCTATAAAAGTATTAATCTGTGTTTTCCAAAGCTCAAGATGACATCCTCAAATATCTTGTTTTGTCCACAACCCAGAGATATTCAGTTTACTGTCATAAAGGAGTAAAGAAAATAGAAAATATTCATGTTTAAGAAGCTGGAATCAGACAATTTTGGCTCTTCTTTCTTTACTCAGATTGATTGGTCATTAAATTAGTTGGTGCTTAATTTAATAGTTGACAGCTGATCAAACAATGCTGCAGTTTAACCAGACAATATTGGTCACTGGTATTTACTGGTTTGTAGTCCATGTATCATTCTAATTACAAGATTATAATGTATTATGCCAGTTCATACTGTTTGGCCAGCTCTTAACTGCTTTCTTTTTCTCTCTGTAATTTCTGAAGTTACATTAATTTCCGAACACGTGTAAAGGAGTGCAAATAATGAGAATGAAATCTATAAAGTGATGCCAACGTCTGTATGAGTAGCACAATAGCATTTAACATAACACGTGAGCTTACTTGATTAAACTTCTGCCCAGTAACTTGTGCTCACCTTCGTACACCACAGCCAACAGTGTCAGACCTGCGTAAACCCCTAGTTGTAAACACTGACATGGACGTACTGTAGGTTAAATAACCTTGAAATCACACCAAGAGCAAACACAGTTGTTTTGACACATATCTTTTGTGGGAAAAGAATAACTACCCCTGCTTGTTGTTCTCTTAATGGGGACTCAAGTTAGCTGTTATTTTATGATCCCATCGAAGGGTTGCCTTCTAAAAAGCCTGTGAGTTGATTAGGTCAAATCTCTTGATGAGAGGCCTTCAAATAAAGTGACATACCAGAGGAGGGGAGCAGTGGAGATCTTGGAAATAGATTTTAACCAAACTACACATGGCATGGCACAGTACATGTAGGAAGACCTTCGCACAGACGCACTTTGGAGTCACATCAATATTTTGTCATCAGATGTTGCCCCAGTGTAAACACCAATTTTTTTTCCAGACCTGTCATTACAGAGTTGCATTTCAGCCTGAGGACAGGGAGTCCACCGGAGGACCAGACTAAGCAAGTTGTAGCTCTCTGAAAACGCTTGCTCGGCAGGCAGAGAATAGGTGGAGAGTTTGTGTGTTAAAGGAGACAGGGGACTGGAGACGTGGGAGGGGGGCCGAAATGCCTACGAAGGAGAGCCTGGGGACCTTTGAGTCTCTGTACTGTCAACAAACAGCAGACCACTGGTGCTGTGCTGATGCACTTTTGAATCATTAACATTATGAATACTGCAGAGAAGATGCTCTGCCTTAGTTTAGTCTGTGCTGATTGTGTTTATGTATTTGATTATTTGTGTCGGTGTTTCTAAAATAGAAAAACTTCGATAAAAACTAGACCTAGATCTGATCCTGCTCACAACTTAACTCAAACTTAAATGTAGGCCTTTGGGATACAGAATGTTTCAGAAACAAACCATTGGTTGAAGGTCTGTTAAAGCAATAGATGTTAATGAGGGCAGAACAAAAGCATGTTTACTTTGCTGAAAGGCCCACAGCAGGGGTGTATTGAAAGAAGCAGATAAACTGTTACCACACCGGCCCACTGTTTTTCATCATTAAGATCAGTCAATACAATCTAATCAATAGATTTTTTACGATAATGCTGTACCATTAGGAGAAGTTATGTACTCCTGTCTGCTTCAGTTCATAAAGCTTTCTTATGGCCCATTAATCTCTCTCCTGTTTCTTTTTCTCAGAAGAGCTTATTCAAGAAATGCAGTCTGAACTTTCACATGACTGCCCTGTCACTGATTTCCTCTAAATTGATTTTTCCTGCAATAATGCGTTTTCAAAAATACAGCACAGTCTGCGTGAAATTGCTTAAAACGTAAAATGTGCAGCAAGATTTGCGTCAGATTTGGCCAGTCCTGACGTCAGGGCCCAACTTCAAGCGATTTAACCCACGACATTTTCAGATGAAACACTCCATAAGCCTGGTGTTGCACGAGGCGACTGTGTGGTGAGCTCAAACACCTGTTTAAACAGGACCTTTAACGTTAACTGCCGCCCTCCCCCCGTCCGTGGCCTGTTTTGAAACCGGAGTGGTGAGTCACTCCTCTCTCGGTTTAGAAAAACAGATCCGGCCAGGCTGGGGCCCGGCGGGGGGATGGGAGGCCGGCGGTGGATGAACACCGGAGGTGGACGCAGCTGGACTCCCACTCCTAAAGACCCCACATCCTGACAACGGCCCGCCGTGTTCCCATAGAGACCGGGGCTGATCTGAGAGAGGAAAAAACACCGACTGAATGAATTAATACGCGTATTTTTTCAGCCTGATCGTGGGAGCAGCCAGTCAATTGATCACTGTTTTCAAAAAGAGAACCAAGAGTGCAGATCTTCCAGTTCCCCAAATGGACCGCAAACCTTATGTGCTTACTTTGTTCTGATTTTGTCCAGGGGTGGGAACAATGTGGAAATGGCCTGCCTAAAGCACAATGTTTTTCATCCTTTTATTTTCTACTTTTTTTTTTTATTGAGAAGAGAAAACATTCTCCAAAACATTTAACGCTTATTTTCTGCAACCAGTGCTTTTTCATTGTCGATTAATCCGTCGAATATTTTCTCAATTAAACGATTAGTTGTTTGGTCTATAAAGTGTCGATCAGTGTTTCCAAAGCCCAAGATGACATCCTCAAATATCTTGTCTTGTCCACAACCCAGAGATGTTCAGTTTACTGTCATAAAAGAGTAAAGAAAATTGAAAATATTCACATTTGAGAAGCTGGAATCATTTTATAGACAAATTTTACTCTTTTTTTCTTAAGGAAAATACTCCAACTAAATTAGTTTGTGATTTATTTAAATTGTTGACAGCTAATCAACCAACGTTGCAGCTCTGCCAGATATTGGTCACTGGTATTTACTGGTTTGTAGTCCATGCTTCATTGTAAATACAAGATTATATTGTATTATGCCAGTTCATATGCTGTTTGGACAGCCCTTAACTGCTTTCTTTCTCTTTAATTTGTGAAGTTACACTCATTTCTTAACACATGTACAAAAGAGTGCAGATAATGGCAGCGAAATCTATACAATACCAGTATCTACATAGAAAAAACAACTTACTCAAAGGCTGCTGTTTCCCAAAGCCCAAGACAACATCCTTAAATATCTTGTTTTGTCCACAACCCTTAGATATTCAGTTTACTGTCAAAAAGGAGTAAAGAAAATAGAAAGTATTCACATTTAAGATGCTGGAATCGGACGATTTTCCTTTTTTTTCCTTGAAAATTAGTCAGATTGATTGGTTATTAAATGAGTTAGTGCTTCATTTAATAGTTGACAGCTAATCAAACAATATTGCAGCTCTGCAAGACAATACTGGTCACTGGTATTTACTGGTTTGTAGTCAATTGTAAATTGCTTCATCGTAAATACAGGATTATAACGTACGATGCCAGGTCATATGCTGTTTGAACAGCCCTTAACTGTTTTCTTTTTCTCTTTAATTTGCAAAGTTACACTTATTTCCAAATATGTGTAAAACAGTGCAAATAATGGCAGTGAAATCTATAAAATGATACCAATATCTGTATGAGCAGCATTTCCCAGCAACATTTTTTTATAATATAATCAGTGGCAAAATGTAAAAGAAAAACAAAAAGCCAGCCCACTCAGACTCGGCCATTTTGATGAAGAAAATAGACACAGACATCATTATTAATATATACAACATTGACCTGTTATTTTAAACTCACAAATGGCTCTGCCATACTGCAGGGTCTCCAGCAAGGACTCACCAGAGTAATGCTACTCTACCCCCTCCCCGTTTCCCGCCAAAAAGCCTTGGGGGTTCGAATTCTGCCCTTTTCTGGTAGGGTGAATCAATGTCTCCATGACAACCGTTGCTCCGGACAACAAGGGATGCTCGGGGTGCTGCCGCAACAACAGTGTGCCATGCGCAATGCGGCAGCGCGTACCACTCTTCTTCTCGTCTCCTAACCAGGAAAGACCCATTTTTAAGTATCGCTGAAAGCTGACAGGTGCTACTGAGAGCGAGTTACATGACCCTAAACAAGGCATGACCCAGCATCTTTGGAGAACAACAGCAACAACATACATGATACACAACTCGCCAACGCTGCAGTTTACACATGAACCACAAGATGGCGGCATCGTATCATAAATAAACCCTGGTCTACAGGGAACCAGGAAGGAAATATTAAAATGTAAAATATTTGTTGCCAGAAACACAGGGCGTCAAACTTGGTGCAGTCTGCTTTGTTGCTGCTTAATCCACAGAAACAACGCACGTCGTGTTCAAGCCGCAAGCCAAGAGCAGACCCCTACACTTTGTTCCTGTCCTGGAAATTGTGTCGATAAAGTTTTCATTTGAATAGTCTCTTCTTACTAAAAAGATGGCGGCCCCGGCGGCGGATGAAACTGTGCATGGAGTTCCTCCTTCACTGTCTGCTAAAGTGGTTGGGTATGTTGATAACTTTGTCACAATGTTAAATTATGTAGTAAACTACACTGCTGTATCAAATCGGCTCTTTAACGTTAGGACTGTCGTGTTCAAAGTAGCAGTAGCACTAGCTTGTTGCTAACATACACGAAGTTGCTAATAACTGAGTGTAACATTACATGCAAGCATATGATGTCAACACAGTCAGCTTAAAAATGTATTCGTTGATGGCTTGGTTATACCAGTTAGTATCATTTTTGGAGTCTAAATTTATGCTAAGTAAAGGCTAACGTTAACTGTACATCTTGCTAGGTTAATTAGCTTGCTAGCTTACAAGTGCATACACCTGCTGTGGTATCAAGAGATGTCAGTGTAACGTCAGTGGCTCTGTCGCTTCTCTGCAGGTCGTTTGCCTATTTAACAGTGAAAGACAGATTGCCAACCATCCTGACTAAAGTGATAGACACAATACATCGCAACAAAAACAAGTTTTTCGAAGAATATGGAGAGGTAAGACTTCTCATTGATTAGCTGAATTCGAGTTGTTTTGAGGCTCATTTGAAAACCTGAATTTGGGCTTTCCTCTTTATGTTCATACAGGAGGGTATCCAGGCAGAGAAGCAAACAATATCTCTGCTGTCTAAAATGAGGAATGAGCTGCAGACTGATAAACCAGTTCTGCCACTAACAGATGACTTGCAAGACACAGAATACTGGAACCAGTACCTGCAGAGACAGCAGACACTGCAAGGAGACCAAGAGCCTGTCAGCTGGTTCAAGTCTCCATGGCTTTATGTGGAGTGCTACATGTACCGCAGGATACAGGAGGCCCTCTGGCTCAAGTAAGAGGCAGTCGCATCTTTTTAAAAAAATATATACTTTATTAATCCCCAAAGGGGAAATTAAATGTTTTCACTCCGTTGTCATATACATATACAGAAAGGCCCGAACATACATACACAAACTGGACATTTACAGAGTGTAGGGGCTGCCCATGGACTAGCGCCCTGAGCGGGTGGGGGGGTTCGGTGCCTTGCTCAAGGGCACCTCTGCAGTGCCGAGGAGGTGAACTAGCACCTCTCCAGCTACCAGTGCAGGTGCCATATTTGGTCTGGGTGTGGACATGAACTGGCTACTCTCCGGTTCCCAAGCCAAGCCCCTATGTACTGAGCTACTGCCGAACTATTGCTGCCCTGTTTCCTGTTTTTAGGCATATGTCCCTTGTGCTATGCAGTATGTTGCTTTATGTGTTAGGTCAAACTCAAAATGAATTGCTTCAAATACTTACCCAGACTCAAATTTAGTTTTAAAATTTTCACAAGAAGTCTTAAAGGATATTATACCATTATCAACACCAAAGCAGAATGTTTGCTTAATGATAGCAAAGGTGAATGTTGGAATGTTACAGCCTTAGATGTAAATGTAGCCTCTCTTGTTTCTTCATATTTTGTTCTAGTTCATCATTGTATTTTTGCTTTTTTTCAGTCCACCCATCAGTGACTATGACGTCTTTAATGAGGG
Source organism: Chaetodon striatus (assembly GCA_029783705.1). Lineage (NCBI taxonomy): Eukaryota > Metazoa > Chordata > Actinopteri > Chaetodontiformes > Chaetodontidae > Chaetodon > Chaetodon striatus. The sequence goes on from JAPZEB010000010.1 coordinate 18,125,987, forward strand.
AAAGACTCAAAGCTATTTTGAGTCTCAGCAGGCTGTGATGGCTTTGTGCACATACATGGAGGGCATCAGCAAGAATATGGAGGAACTCTCCAAGAATCAGCTGTTTGAGCAGTTTGACAAACTGCTACAGGTAACTATCTTCTATACAAGCTCAATACATGACAATTAAAGCTGCACTGAGCAATATTTTTATATCAACAGTGGTTCAAATGATGATGTGTAATGTGAACAGGTTGCTTGTATTGATAAACCCACAGATTTGATTATCCGCTTCTGCAGCTCCCCTCTGCTCTGTGGAGCAATTAAGCATCTTTTAGGATGATGTTTTGTTTTCATGGGCCTCAACTTCAATGTTTTTTTTTTTATTTTATTTAATTTTTTATTTTTGTTTTGTTTTTGTGGCTCGACTGCAGCATGACAAGGCACCCCTATAAACACAAACGTCACTGATTGCAGTGAGTGATGTTTTAAGTATTGGTATCAGTCCTGTATAACTGTACTCCTCATTTTCTGTAACCAGTGAAACGTTATAGCATGGTGGAATAATCAAGCTAACTAGCTAGCCACCACATAAGTAAAATTTAACAACTTAATACTTCATCCACACACTCTATCACAGTGTAGGAAAACACATTTCTATTGCCTATGACTAAAAACTTTGTTTGGCCTAGTTTTTGTGTCTAACCTTACCGTAAAAGTATGATGGATTTAGCAAGTTAGCTAGCTAAGTAGCCAGCTGCAGTCAAAGTGGCAGTTTTGGACAGGGTTAGAAAGAGAGGAACAGCTGTGTCTGGATGACACAAACCTTAAAATTTGTGAATGACATTGTTGAATATTACATCTTGCGGTGTTGGAACAAATGCTGCCACTGCTATGAAGGGAAAATAAGATGTCAGAACAGTAGCCACCACCTTACAAAGCATACTAGAGGTTGAGTAGTTAATCAGTTTGGCTGATTAATCAGCGCTCATTAGGATATTTATAAACTAACTTGAGTCCATGACTGATTGAATGTCACCACTTCCTGTTTCAAATGAAATAAAACAAAAAACAAAACAAACCCTCTAGCATCTTAGGCACGGTCCAGCCATTTACAAGATTGCGATGTAGTCTCATCAACCCCCTTCCTGACCCCCTGATAGTTTTTAGTGAAAAACTCAAATGATGAGTGAATTAAGTGAAACAGAATATTCTATTAATTTTGGGTCATAACTGGACACATTGCAATAGGTTGAGGCTTCTCTCTTTTTTTTTTCATTTGACTCTTCCTAGATTTCTCTGTGGGGGAACAAGTGTGATCTGTCTATCTCTGCTGGCCAAGAAAACGCACAGAAGACCAGTCCGATAGATTCCCTCAGCAGCCTGCAACCATTCATCCTGGTGAATGACACCAACATGGTATGGTCAACTCTTATTTCAACCCAGAGGCCCGGACAGTCTGAGAAAACCGCTGGGGTGAGAGTGGACATTGTTCTAGACAACGCTGGCTTTGAGTTAGTCACTGACTTGGTCTTAGCAGATTTCTTGGTTTCCTCCGGCCTTGTCCGTGAGGTCCACTTTCATGGCAAATCCGTCCCGTGGTTTGTGTCCGATGTCACAGCTAACGATTTTCAGTGGACCATCCGGCAGACCATGGCGGCCAATCACAAGTGGATGTCAAAGAATGGTGTCAAGTGGAATACCCACCTGAAGGAGGGCGTGTGGTCCTATCACGATCATCCTTTCTGGACGCAGCCGCATGAGTTCTGTGACATGGCTGCTGATGCGCCAGAGCTGTATGCGACCCTGCAGGGAGCAGACCTGGTGCTGTTTAAAGGTGATCTCAACTACAGAAAGCTGACGGGGGACAGGCAGTGGGATCACACAGTGGGCTTTGATACTGCACTACGAGGTTTTGGGCCTGCGCCACTGTGCAGCCTGAGGACCCTCAAGGCCAACATTCAAGTAGGTCTGCAGCCGGGCCAAGCTGAGAAGCTCACCTCCCAAGATCCAGACTGGATGACCAATGGCAAATTTGCTGTCATTCAGTACTACAACTCAAAGTCAGAAAAGAAAGACTTGGAATCTCACTGAAAAGACGTGGATTCATAGGAACATTACAGAGAGAAGTCCCACAAGAAGGAGTTACCTTTAAGCCATAAGTTACACAAAGTTGTTAATGGTGTCTTTGTTCCTCATCGTCAGTTTGATACAGAAACACACAGTAACAGAAATATTTAATAGGTATTTTCACAACATATTTGTACCATGTCTTACTTAAAATGTTAGCACTTTAAGATCTAAATGTTTTCCCATGATTTGAACACAGTTGTTTACGACAACACGTTTATCCTCAGAAGTAACAAACCAAGGTTGCTTTTTATCGCAAATAGCTAATGTGTTGTGCTCAATTGTATTAAGTCATAGTGTTTACAGGTTAATGTAGATGCTGTTAACAATCACGGAGTAAAAATTGGGCTGTTTAAATCTCCAGTCTAGAGCAGCAATACTTTTCTTTTTGCATGCGGTTGAGGAGCGTAATGATAGATGTAATATATATATAGTTATTTTTATTTCAGCTCAGCTCAGGTTGTTCTACTGTTGCACTCAGTGTCCTTGATATGCATGCATCAAAACATGCAGACAGCCATTTTGATTCACCTAAGGGAGATCATAACATCATTTGGTAACTGTTTTGCTCGGTGTGAAAGATGGCAGACTGTTATTGGGGCAGTGTAAGAATAACAGTGATGATGTGTGCTTGTGTAGATTAAAATGGCAACCCAGACCTCTGTATCTACATAGATAAAAATGGATGTCCCTGTGCATACTGTTATGTCATCTAAATTGACAGTGTCAGTACCTCAGAGGTGATGTTAACTGGATTCTTCAGTGCTGCTGGGGGAGATGATATCATTTTCATTAATGGGATAATTTGATTTAATAAAGAACTGCTTTGACTGCTCTTTTTCCCACTGTCATACTTTACAAGGCTGAAAGATGGAGGATGTGGTTATTAATGACATTTATCAGCATTATCCAAGGCTTGGCATTTTTAACTAGTGTATGAATCCAGATTTATTAATTACAGTCAACACTGTGCCAGTGCAGGAACAGTATTTTATTTGTAAGCATATGCAGCCAAATATTGTGAACCAGTTCACCTAAAATGCATGTGTACACAGATAATAATCCATCAGTAGATAGTTTAAATGTTCACTTGTATGGCACTTTACATTGATATTTTACAACAGTGTTTGACCTCATACTCAGGGTCAGGGTGCACCTAGAAAAACAGCTGGAAATGCTGCAACATGTGCGTTACAATTCCAGAATGAGCTTGGAAAACTGAATGGCATCATTTACGCTGCTGACATGCTTTGTGAATGTCATAAAAATTAGTTCAATTACAGCAAGAAGCAGCCTTATCTTGAGCCATTTAGGTGATTTAGTTGTTTCATTTCTTAACCTTCATTTTCCTGTTTTCTAATGTAACAGTGTCTTCATTTTTACTCCAGGGGAAATGCTTAAAAAATATGTATCATCATCAGGGCTACTTGTTTTCCACTTGACCTGACATGTCCTGAAAATTGGGCTGTTTACTCAAGAAAGATGTTGCACAGAGAAAGGAAAATGAAGTCCCTGTGCCAAATGTTCAGGTTGTCCTCAGTGGGGGAGGTTGTTGCTTGTGATCTTTATCTTTACGAATTTCTTTTACTATTGACTGTGTGACTGTATCACACAGAATAAGTATTTTAATTCAAGCACCAAATTATTTGATGATTTTTATCATCATTTGTATCATTGGATCTGAAACTCTTCATTTTGAAAATGACTTTTTTCAAATGTGTGTACTAAATTATTATTTCTCCATTGAGCTCCTGTTTTTACTGGTTTTATTTTACCGTGAGTGTTGGAAAATAATCCTTACACTAACAGTTTATTAGTTCCAAGTAGTGTTTCAGTTCACGTGGATTTTTTTGTTTTTTTTTACCTTGATGCCATGTCGCAAAACGTGCAAGGGCTCATAGGATCCCTGACTATCACAGACCTGCAACTTTTGTGCAGTAAACATGAACATTGATTTTCTAAACTGTTATTTGCATAGATGCTCTGACCCTTTGCTTTGATTGGTTTGTATATCATGTTCTTTGCAATCTGTGGCTTGACCCGATAAAGTAATGATTCACTGGTCCAGACAGTGGTCACATTATATATGTTTTTCAATGAAATGTCATAAGGAAAATGTGGTAAAACTTTATTTCTGTATTTTTTTGTGATTTAAAAAAAATACTTAAATTCAAGCAGCATCTGATTAAAATAACCACCAATCCCCTCATTTGGGATTGATTGTGTAATTATTGGCTGTTGGAATGAGATTTGACCTGCTGCTTTGTTTGCTGTGTTATGGTGACCTGGCCGTTAAACACACTGCTGTTTGGTTATCGACTTGGCGGCATCTTTAATTTGTTTATCCTCTTTTTTAACCTTTCCACTGTTCCCATTGTGTCCAATGAGCCAGGCTAAATAGCTGAGAGTCAGGGAGAGGAGAGAGGCAAGCAGAGAGAGGAGACTCACACAGTGCCGGTGTTGCACGGCAGATATGAGAATGATTCATGTGTAAGAGGTGAGTAATGTATCATGGTAGATTTTGGCCTTTTTTTTAATCAGCCACTGTTGTTAAAACTATTGTCCTAATGTTTCTCATTTCCCCAGTGATTTGATTCACTGCAGAGTCTCAGGTGTATCCAATAATGTGGCTACAAATAGACTGCTCATACGTCATGCGGGTAGCACGCTGAGCATCAGATAAATTAAACAGCTTACTGCTAGTTTACAGATGTTTTAATCTGTGCAGCAGCTGCAACCAGGAAGAGCTTTTCAAAGTTAAGAAAACAGGTGAAATAAGAAGAGAGCATTTTATAGTGGTGTGAGAAAGAGAGACAGGACAGGGAAGTTATTTGGGAATCACTATTTCTCTGTCCATCTTCCTCTCCCCCTACACATTAGAGGAGATGTGTTAGAGGAAAAGAGGGAAAGGCTCTGCTGACAAAAAAAACTGAAGGAGATTGGGAGGAGTCTTTGTTTTTGGTGCTTAGTGGGCGGAAGCTCAAGGCAGATAGGGCAAAGGGACTGGAAGAATAGTGGACCCTTCAAGTTGCCTGATAGGCTTTATCGGTAAAAAGGCAAGAGAGACAGAGAGAGGGAGAGCAGCACTCTTCACTCCCCCCCTCCCAGCAAATGGGAGAGCAGGTCTAAATCATGTTGCATATCAGTGCTGTTGTGCTGTGATGTTGCTCAGGCAGAGCCCAGCGCAGAGCAGGCAGCCTTGTGGACCAGCACTCAGACCCAGGATCAGCCCAGCCGTCTCAGAGCTGGAGACCCTCTCCCCGCAACGTCCCTCATCTCCGCCTCATGCCCCCTTCAGTGACATGTATCCTGAAGAGAGCCGGGGGTCTGGAGGGGTAGCCACTGTGGACTTCCTAGAAGGAACATACGACTACGCCGCCCCCACCCCTGCCCCGACTCTTTACAGCCACTCCACCACTGGCTACTACTCTGCTCCTCTGGACGCCCACGGACCACCCTCAAATGGCAGCCTTCAGTCCCTGGGAAGTGAGCCTAACAGTCCTCTCGTGTTCGTGCCCTCCAGCCCCCGACTCAGCCCCTTCATACACCCACCCAGCCACCACTATTTGGAAACCTCCTCAACAGCGGTCTACAGGTGAGAGAATACAACTTATTTTTATCGCCTGATCACCAGAGTATTTGTTATCTGCTTGGAAAAAAAGTTATTTTTATAGACTGCATCAACAGGTATGAATCACTGCTTTTAGTTATTTATTTTAAAACTAAGTAAAGTTGGTGTAGTTTTTTTTGCCATTAGCTCTGCTTCAATCTGAGTGTTTGGTACATTTTTTAGTGCTTAAGTGATCATTTAACTGAAAGGAGAGGTGCGAAACATCAATAGACCCGTCAGATTTGTTTCTCTAGTATGTTTATTTTGCCCACTCTGTCATAATTAGAGTACAAAGTTAAAAAATAACATCCACAGGAAATCATTTTAACCATTATGCATTTATTTTATTCCTATTTTTACTGTACTTTCTCTGACTGGGTGTTTCCTGTGGAGTGGTTCTAGATGTAATATCTTTGACTCGTGTATTATGGCATTGGCATTCTGTTCAGTCATCACCATGCAGTTATAAACAAAACATAATTATATAACTGCATTATTTTTTATCTTTTGCTTTATACAAAACATTGCCACTATCTCCATAGAAAGGATCAAGCTTTGCCCTGGTTTCTAATTCCAGAGATTAAGGACTTTGTCAAAGACCTTGAGAGAGGAACAATACGTAAGAACAACACAAGTACACGTACAGATTGCTTCCTGCCTCAGGTGGAAAATAGTACTCTGCTTTTGTCTCTGCTCTGGTCTGTTTAAAGCTGGTGTGATAAATGTTTGAATTGTAATTAGTTGTTGCCGGCTTCAACTTTTTGTGATACAAGACATTTGTTAGAGCGGTTTTTGACTAAATGTCCAGTTATATTTTATTGCAAATGCACAATTTATTGTCATTGTCTTTAGGAAAACACCTAATCATTAAGTGAATATGTGACATGATTTAACTGAGCCAAAATCCACATCCTGTGGCAGGTCCAGTGGCCCATCCAGTCAGCAGTCAGTTTCCAGGGAGGACCAGTGCGGCACCAGTGACGAGTCATACAGCATGGGGGAGTCAGGGGCCGGAACCAGGGCCATGGGGTTTGAGATAACAAAAGAGACGCGTTACTGTGCCGTGTGCAGTGACTATGCCTCTGGGTACCACTACGGGGTGTGGTCCTGTGAGGGCTGCAAGGCCTTCTTTAAGAGGAGCATCCAGGGTAGGTAATCTGCCTGCTTTACTGTTGTCACTATACTGGAGTTTCTTACTCTGATGAAATATTGATATTTGATACAACTTCTGAAAACACAGGGGAAAATTAATATTGAGGACATACAAGAAAAAAAAATGTATTAAAAGATAAATCAGGGTAAACAAGGCTATTATATGACAACGCCAACATTTATTTCCTTGGTAAGTAGCAAAGTAGAGCACAAGGGCTGTAGTAAACAGAAAATGAGTATTGAAATCAGAATCGATATCAGGGTTCCCTCACAGTATGGAAAAGCTTGGAATTTGATTTTTAGTAAATTCCAGGTCTGGATAAGTATGGATAAAAGAAAAGAGAGTGTGGAAAAATGTTTGTGTTTCCAGACTATTGCCCCATTCCGTTTTCTAAAATACACAATTCTGATTTCATAGCTCTTCCCTTATAAGTGCCTTATAACTGCACCAAATCTGCTCAGAAATTTGGAAATATCTTTGAATTGCACACATGCATAGCATCAGAAATAACCAAATATTAAACTTGTCTGAACATTTAGAAGTTGTGCAGTGATGTAGTTATCAGAAAATTAAACAGACTATCATTTCTGTGTAAGGAAACATTTTGACTGTGTTTACCGTCACTTCCATAGACACAGTGTGAGTAAACAAGGTTGCTAAGACACAGTCAAAATGTACTTATTTAAGTTTTTAAACTAATGTAGGTTCTTCATAAAAGAGACTAAAAAATGTTGGGGAAAATAGTAAAATGTTATTTATTCAGTGTGTTAAGGGGAAACAATGAGTATGGTTAGAAACGGTTAGTTAATTTCCTGTTTCGGCAGAAAAGGTTGACAGTTGAACACTGGCCAACTTTCTGCGTAGGAGTATGTACTGAAATGTACTACAAAGGGCAAATGCAAGTTTTCCGACTATTCACTCATGTTTAATATGGTTAGAAAAATCAACTAAGAAGTCTGAAAGTTTGAGTCCAAAAAAGTATGGAATTTGAAATGGAAAATGTGTATGAACCCTGTTATATGTATCGATAAATCAAGATTTTTGACAACATTTGCTTCATGCATTTGTTACCAGAGGATGTCAGTCTCAGATGTTACCTTTTTGTGAAATATCGTGTCTAAGAAATGCTGAGACTTAAATTATGTTTTTTACATTCGTGGAAAATCATAACTTAATGAAAGAACACAATTAACACTACAATACTCGACTTAATAAATGGAGCAGTGTGCCCTGTAAAAATGAATTTTGCTGTCAGTTAAAAAAAGAAAATTTTGTGTGGTTTAATCAGGCACCTCTGGGAATCTAAAAAACATCCACAACAGATAAAATTAAAGTCTGGTAGTTAAAAGATGATGATTTAGTGTGCTAGCTGCTTATTGGGCTCATTGCACAGAAGTTAACTGTCTTGTCACGATAATTACGTTATCAACTAATGGACGTTATCAACTAATTGAAGAGGTCATGCCCACATATCGTACGTACTCGGGTTTATATGCGTGTTTGTTTATCTAAGAATGTCACCAACAGTTAAGTCAACATGATGCCAGAGCAAACAGCAGTGTTTTCCTGACCATGATAAGACTTTGACACAGCGCCTGTTATTTGTTTTTACAGCGCACAAGTCTCGTCTCCGCTCTTGGTGTTGATGTTGCTGTATATTTCACTTAGTTATCATTTATTTTCTTGTATTCCTCCTCCATTTTGAGAATATTGTTTGGAAGGTTACTTTTTTACTTTACAGCCAGTATTAAAAAAACTACAACTGCCAGAAGTTGGAGCCTCTACCACCAGGGTTGCACACAGGTGTATAGCACACAGCCAGTGATTAGGCTGAGACTGGTTACTTTTACCAGCCTGTCCATTGTTGCCTAATGCACGCTCTGATGAAGGTCGAATGGCTCAGCAATAAAGTGAGACGCTGCATAGATGTTAGTGTGCGGAAATCTTTTTCTACCACTCTGGAAGATTACTTTTGAAATGTAATGGGTTACAGATTACTAGTTATCTTGTTAAAAATGAAATAAGTAATGTAACTATTTTACTTACTTCATATTACATATTATTGCATATTACATTTTAATACTTTTTGATTACTTTTCTAAGAATATATTGAACTGGACAATAAAGCTGAAAAATGTCTGGAACAAAGCTTTGCCAAAAGAAGGTTTTCCTGCACTGTGAAAAAATGCAAAGCAACATGATGAATGTCAGATTTTGCATATAAACCTTTTTACCTAAAAGAATATATTCGGATGTAAGCCCTGTGTAATCACCAACATATTGATTAGTAATTTAATTTAATTACATATTTTTTCTACACGCCATATTTTTGGTCCAGGTGGGCCAAGTCCCTATGGACTTAGCTACTGCTGCCATAAGATGGTTTTAAAGTGTCAGTTATATTGTTTATTGCAGTTATTTCTGATTTCAATGTGTCATAGAAGTTGTCGTGACTGCCTGTAACCTCAGCAGAGAAATAAGCAGTCAAAGTGGAGCTTAAAAAAGGAGAAAAAAATGAAAATACGTCGTAAATCATGACGTTCTGAAACAGATTTTAATGTTTGGGAGCTGAGTTTAAATTTCTGTTTTCACTCAGAGTGTTAAACATTTTTCCTCTCTGCTTGCTTATTATGTCTTTCATACAACATGTCATATAACCTCCATGTACTGCTGCCTCTCTGCACAAATAAAAAGTTCATCTGCTGTGTGGCTTAGTCATGTCGGTGACATGATGCTCCAGCACATTGCCATGGAAGACTGGTCTTATAAAGAAACCAATGGTCTCCATGGCAATGACATAACCAAGATGCCACGTTTTAATTGTCTATATCTCAGATCCATTTGAAATGGGAATAGAGTGTTCCCTGCTCCATACTAAATGACATAAATCTGAGCTGAACACTGGAGGGGGCGGGGGGGGCTTGAAGTAATAGATTTTTTTTCCATTTCAGGTCACAATGACTATATATGCCCAGCAACCAATCAGTGTACTATTGACAGGAATCGGAGGAAGAGCTGCCAGGCGTGCCGTCTTAGGAAGTGTTACGAAGTGGGCATGATGAAAGGAGGTAACAGCAGCAGACAGCAGATTTCCTATCTTTTCCCAGCCCTGTCTCTTTTTTAAATTTGCTTTGTTTTACATCATGTTTTTGCAGTTTGCAGTCTGTTACTAAATTCAGTTGCCATTATTGTTGTTTGATTTATTTTCCTGTTTGCACAATTTAGCTTTTCTGTGTATTGTTATTATGTTAGCAAAATAAACTTATTTGATCGCCCTCATCTTAACAAATTCCAAAACTAATAGCCGCCTATGAAGCTTGTTGCTGAGAGGACTGGCACAAATATGGAGTGCTGTTGGATGCAGATAAGCTTGAGACTGACTTTAACATGACCTTGAAGTGATTTCCTCTTAAGGAGTACAACCACTGATTAAAACACACCCACATTTTTGTTTTCATACTTCTTAAATCACACAGGCATCCATAGAATCTGCACTGCTGGACTTTGTCGTAGAAGTGGTGTGAAGTTATGTGTGAGCGATGTCAAGGAAAAAGTTCGATGAGTTTGCAGATGTGTGTATGGATGTTTGTGCCTTTTTTACGGCGGATGTTATTTTGTGCTAAACCTCCTGGTGTGTGCTTAAGGTGTGCGTAAGGACCGCGGGCGTGTTTTGCGGTGTGACAAACGACGGACTGGCACCTGTGGCAGAGACAAGGCCTCTAAGGACCTGGAGCACAAGACAGTGCCCCCTCAGGACAGGAGGAAAAGCAGCAGTGCTTATGGTCGAGAAGGAAAATTACCGCTGATTGGCATGCCTCCTGACCAGGTGCTTACCTTGCTGTGGTGCAAATTGTTTTCCAGGCGGAAATTTAGATCTGAATTAAATAATAAAAATCATCTTCCAGGTTCATAAATATTCGTACATTCATACCAAATTTTCTGGCAGTGTGGCTAGTAAATGTTGAGCTATGTTTGTAGTTGCTTTAAATCAGTTTGAAGCACACAGCTTATATTTTTCAGTTTAAAATTTCCTTTCTCTGCTGCTTCTCCAGGTGCTCCTCCTGCTCCAGGGTGCTGAGCCTCCCATGCTGTGCTCTTGTGAGAAGCTGAGCCGACCCTACACAGAGGCCACCATAATGACCCTGCTCACTAGCATGGCCGACAAGGAGCTGGTCCACATGATCACCTGGGCCAAGAAGCTTCCAGGTACTGCTTAGTGTGGCAACAACACAGCCACACTACCAGTCAATACTTAGTTGTTTTTCAGCAGTACAAACCATCTCATATTGACTGTATAATGCAGTCTGTTTTACAGACCCATTTTTAAAGATATAAATATATATTTAGAAGATCTGACACTGCTGGATGTGTTCACTTGTTAATGGGAGACACCCCAGCAGAGTAGGGTAAAACTTTTTAACACTGAGGTATTTGCATACATTTTCAAATCAGAAAATAATGTCAATAAACATAAAAAAAAAATAAAAATTGCCATTTATTTAGCAATAAATAAGGCTATGAATAATACATGAACAAACCCCTCAGTAAAAACCTTTATAATATGAAGAAAACTTGTAGATGTGGTGTATGTAGTTACTACTGAAGTGGAGATTTTTGGCTCAGAGTATGGAAATAAACTCTGACAGAGACTGGCCTGTAAAGATATTTATTGTAAAATTCCATTAAACTTTAGACAAAAAATAACAATAGCAAAATAACAGATATCACCATGAAACTTCCCCAGTTAATTACTTACATTAACACATTTTTTTTTTTTAATTTTGAATTTTTTGTAGTTATTTTTTTTATAAGCGTTCTGAAACGTTATGCATTTAAATATGCAAATGAGTAATTATCTATTTAAATATGCCATTTTTGCATAAATTTCCAGACAGAAATCTGAACTTTCTACTTGCTTTCTACTGTTTACTAGCTGGTTTTCCAGCTCATTCCTGACGTCAAACATAACACACAAGTGAAAAAAACAGAAAGGCATGCTCATCTAGTGCAGGGACACGGCTCTAGTCTATTTGCAGTGGGAAATGTTTTAAACTTTAAAAGTCTCGTGTTTAAAAACGCCTGCAGTCACTCACTAAGTTTTGTGGAAAAGACACATCAAGCAATTTGTATATTTTTCTGTTCTGTTTTCTGTAAATTGTGAGAGGACAACTATAACTCATTTGCTTTCATGCACGTGTGATATTTTCTCAGCCAATGTATGTCTTTTTAAAACAAAAGCTATTTGAACAAGTTCAAAGTTACACTGAATCCAGACAAAACATTAATAATATATATGTATTTTATGAAACAGGCCTCTTTGTCCCACTACACAGGCCCTCCTACCCTCTAGACACGCTGCTGTCTGTTGCTATTGTCAGGGTGCAAAAACAGCAAAATAGTAGCCCAGTAGAATATATTGTGACTGAAAACATAAAAAACAAAATGTCTGTCTTCACAAACTGCCAGAAACATTCTCAAGATTATAAAAGTGCTGAATCCTAGGAGGACTCCAAGTGAAATAAAAGCCTCTCATGCTGTGTTCACATGGAATAAGGCAGACAGCAGACGGACAACATCGTCTGGACGACATTGGAAAAACAAACACTCTGATGGAATAGCAGGGCTGTAAACAGAATGGAATAAATGTATTAAATACAGTTTTTTTGTGTTTATTGGTTTATGTAATTTTTCTACTAATGTCCAGTCATTGTCCAGATCACCGGTGTTTTTGCCTTGTGTGAAGGAGAAGAGAGCAAAAAATTTAAATATTTTAAATCAAGACAACAATGCCCTCTACCGTTATCGTTGCTGGTATTCTCTGCTGGCCTCAGCTAATTTCACTGTCCTGCTCTCGTCCACTAAAGCGACATGCAGTTTGCCATCCCCTGTCTCCCTGACTCCATGTGAACGCAGCGTCAGTGCAAACTTAATTTTCTCAAGATTCATTAACATCATCAGGTCTTTTAGGCCAAACAATAACTGCCTGGTTTAACACAACTCTGGCTCATGCCTGTAACTTTGGACAGATATCAGAAAAATACTTGCCCAGTAGTAATTACATGTGTGAGGGTATATCTTGCCCAAAATGGGACGTACGGTCAAAAGCTTGGAAACAGTGTCTTCCTTAAACATTTAAATGTACAGATGTTCTGTGTGACAGAGACTTAATCCCTTGATTGTTGCCTCTTTGAATGCTTAGGCAACAGCACAGTGATGGGAGACCTTTATAGTGGAGGTGCACACACACACACACACACACACACACACACACACACATAAATGCAGAGCCATTATAGTGATGGTTATTATAGCCATCACCTTTGAGAGGAGTGTTTGGCCAATCTTCTGGCACCCCATAGAGCCTAAATGCAGCATAGGACACATCACCCTTTTGCATACACAACACACCCTCTCTCTCTTTCTCACACACACATACACACACACGCGCTCCCTAAGTGAGTAAATCCTGATTTTGAGGTATTACCACCTTGTGCGTCACTAAAAGCCCATAGACACACAGTTTTAATTGCGAGGGGTCCCAAACTGGGTACAGAGGGGGACAATGGGAGTGAATTGGCTGTAATTACATATGAATTGAAACAGCTGAGTGCCAGCGATAAGGCTTCGTATGAGAGCACAGAGATTGCAGATGGTTTTATTTAAGTAGCTGTTCCCTGCCAGAAGACAAGGGGCTTGCATATTTTTATTTTTATGAGTGGGATGAAGGTGCACAGAAAACATTTAAATCTGGGAGTGTTAATATTCCACACCATGCTGCACTTAACACCCACCACTCAAAGTAATCAGCACTGATACAACAACACTTACTGACACCAGTTTCTTTTGTCTGTGTTCGGATTTGGTCTTCCAAATAACTGCTGTGCCAGCGAGTAGAGCTGCAACAATTAGGCGACTAACTGATAAGTTGATCAACAGAAAAATAATCTCATACTATTTTAGGGTTGCGGGGGGCATAAAATGCTGTTTTCAGCCTTTAAAAAAGTACATTTCGTGCTTTTCTCGGTTTTATTTAAAAATAGAACAATTAGATAGAACTATTTATCCCAAGGGAAACTGTGCAGCAGTTGCGGCACAAAGTTGGAGCAGTGCGGATTAGGACTAAAATAACAGCAGACAAAGCAGTAAAAAAATACAATACATAGCAAAAATAAAAACTTGATAACAGTAAGGTACGAATTATAAAAAACTAGCTAACTAGCACAATAAGGTGCAACCCAAGATAGACAATATGTACAAGATTATATTAAACTGAATAACTTGGGGTTTTGGGCTGGAAAAAAAAACATCACTTTGCATTTTCAGAAACTAGGATGGACACTTTTCACTATTTTCCGACAAGTTACAAACCAAACGATTAATTGAGAAAATAAAAATGAAAATAATTATTAAATGCAGCCCTACTTGAGTGGTTGTTCAGCTGCTCAAAACTATAAATTAGTGTTACATCTCTCCTCACTGGGTGTTGATCACTTTGATCCTTTCACAGAAAAGCTTGTTAAAATGCACTTTGTGTGTGTGATTTTGTAGGTTTCCTGCAGCTCAGCCTCCATGACCAGGTGCAGCTGCTGGAGAGCTCCTGGCTGGAGGTGCTGATGATCGGGCTCATCTGGAGGTCCATCCACTGCCCCGGCAAACTCATCTTCGCTCAGGACCTCATACTGGACAGGTAGCCGGGAAAACTTACCTGACTTCTTCGTGACATGCATCTGTCTCTACTTTTTCATCTCTTGGTCCCATCTCTTGCTTTACCTCCTTTTTTCTCTACCCATCTCCCACTCTCACACACATCTTAAGAGTGATACATCAGCATTGTAGATTTTCCATTTCACACCTTTCCAGCCATTGTGCCACACCAACGCATCCTCCATGGAGTGAAAGACTAATTACATGTTCCCCATGGAGAGGAGAGCAGCCTCTCTCTCACCTGAAATTCTCCCTCATCATTACGGTGCTGAGTTGGCAACCAGGAAAGAGATTTAATCAAAGACTCAATGCAAGGAATGATGGAAAAGGAAGAAGGATGACGAGAGAAGGAGGCGGAGGAGAGAGAGAGCCAAATGACGAACAGAGAGAACAAAAAAATAGAGATGCAGGGAGACATGAGACATGGCTGTTTTCTGCTTTGCAGGCACAGCCTGTTCCCTCCATTTCCCCCATGTTCAAAGTAAACAAGCTGGCCAAACCACAGTATCTACCTCGGAGAGACAGAGAGAGGGAGGTGCAGACAGAGAGAGGGATGAGGGAGACATGCACGCAGACAGGCAGAGCTTTTACCCACTGATGTGTCTGATGGTCCCATTTGATTCAAAAGTGTATTACGGAGTATTATCTCTAAAACCTGGTCCCTGTATAAGTGTTCTCACCAATTGGACATGATGACTAAAATGCTGTGGGTCAGGAGTGATAAATTCCCTTGGCTCTGTGCTGTCCAAGTTTATCTTGCACTTCAACCACTGGGTGTTATCCATCTTTCCATCATTTTTCAACTGTGCCGACAAATGGAGCGTCGCAGCGATTCAGTCCATTAGTTGTTTATCTGGCCACTCTTCGATAGCTTCATGGTCGCAGATGAAGTCAGGTTTTTTCACTGATAGGGCACTGCAGCTAAGAACTTGCTCTCTGTTTCTTTGAAATGCACTTTGACTAAAGTGTTGTGTTAAAGTCAGATTAATACAAGTGTGATTAAAGAGAAATCCAAACTCAAAAATCTAAACCCTCCTGTTTTCTGTCATTCTGCTCCCCAGGAATGAAGGCAACTGTGTCGAAGGCATGGCTGAGATCTTCGACATGCTGCTGGCCACCGCCTCCCGCTTCCGCTTGCTCAAACTCAAACCTGAGGAGTATGTCTGTCTCAAAGCCATCGTCTTGCTCAACTCTGGTGAGGCAACATGTGTGAGTGTGTGTTTATGCTTTTAGTGACATTCTTATGAAACATTTTTCAGAGAAACAGATGCCTGGAAACACTGTGACACTTCTCTAATAAAAACATGAGCTCTCTATCTTAATTTTTTAATTGCACACAGTTTTGCTTGCAGGCACGCAGCTGTGCCGCAGGTTTCAGTTTTTGTTCCCGAGAGTAAATATTAACCAGTGTCAAACTACACCCACAGAGGTGTAGCTCTCAATGTTACTCAGGCACATTAGGTGAACAGAGTGTTCTGGAAAGGCCTGTACCGCCAGTATGCCCAATAACTGTTCCCATGACAACACAAGGCAGCACAGAGGGCTGTGTTTGTCCCGGAGATTGAGATATTCTATATAGGAAACTGAGTAGACTGAAATACCAATGTGATGACACTACTGGCACAGCTGCCAGAGCCGGATGAATGTTTGATTGCTGTGTGGGCAACAGTGCTTCAATTAATGCTCTGCTCTTATATGCATGTGTGAGTCAGATCTCTTATCAAGGTAAAATCATTTTTGCTGTTGTTGTTGTTTTTTGCTTGAATCTGTGACAAGTTGAGTTTCATCACATTAGCACACGAGCGTGTCTATCTGAGGTGTGTGACTCTGTCCGAAGTCTGTGTTTAACAAGAGAGAGGTCCATGAGATGGACAAATTTGCAGCGAGCTGATGTATTTCCTCTCTCAGGTGCCTTCTCTTATTGCACCGGCACAATGGATGCCCTCCACGACATCACAGCGGTGCAGAACATGCTGGACACCATCACAGACGCTCTCATACATCATATCAGCCAGTCGGGATGCACGGTTCAGCAGCAGTCGAGACGCCAGGCCCAGCTGCTTCTTCTGCTCTCACACATCAGGCACATGAGGTGAAATTAAACGAGTAAACGTCTATTCTTAACATATTAAAAGTCTTTTGATTTTAGCGTGTTCTGCTGAATATTCGTACTTCAGTAATCCACAGTGGTTCTTTGAGGTGGTGGGAACGTAAAAGGGTTTGGGTTCTTTGTAGAAATGTAATTGTTTCTTTTAAGGTGAGCTGGTTTTAGCATGAATCTTTGTCTCATCTCCAGACTATATTTTAATTTCCTGATGGTTGTGGGTTATATAAAGTTTATCACAGTATATAAACTACTATAACTAATTTATTTAGTAAAAAGTATTTAGCCGGCGATTAAAGGATAAAAGTCTGAAGACCAAAACCAACAATAAATTGATCCTAC
>JAPZEB010000010.1:18143108-18155016 GCA_029783705.1 Chaetodon striatus
AACACGAGACCCTTTAACACAGCTTGTTCAAGGCAGAAGTTTCATTCTGTTATTCTGCTTCACCATTCTCTATAAAAGGTACAGTCGTGGAATGGCAAATGTCTTGCCAGCAGAGGTGGTAACAGCATTGAATCGATGGACAGGACAGCCGGCAGGACGGGACAGGTGTGGCGTTTTGATGACCTGTTATATGTGCTGGGAGATTTAAAAAGCAGCTAGAAGCAGTTAGCAGCTAACTCAAACAAGAGGAACAGCAATGGAAAATGTCTGCAAACTGGGGGGACAATGAGGGCCGGGGGCTCTTTACCTCCCGAGCAGCAGATGGGATCAATGTCCATAAAACAGGGATTGTAATTGATTGTTATTGCCATTTTATTTCGGTGTTATAGTTTATAAAGCACTGCCAATGCGTATGATACATGTCACATTAGAGGCCAATGCTGTTGTGTTACAAGTCACTACTGTGTCTGCGATCCCAGCATGCTGTCTAAAATCACAAACTGGGGCAGCGTTATGCCGCCATTGTTTGGTTCGGTATAAAAAGCAAAGGCAGCATAATGGAGGGTCTTCATTTTGTCCCTGTCGCAGCATCTCTGTGCAAACAGGGTTATTAACACATACTGTATAAGGAAAGAAAATATTACTTAACATCTGGAGCTGATAATCTTAAAAAAATGTTTTTTGAAACTGGAATTGGACAAATTTATACATTTTACCTTTGACATTGGCAGCAAAGAATTTTGATGGATAAGACAAAAAAATCTGGTTGAATTCATAAAAAAAAGTCAAAGTTGTATTTTTATATTTGCATTGTACTTTATACATGCATTATTTATATTTTTATACATACACTTAAATAAATCAAAATTTAAAAAAAGACTACTGCCTGAATTTTCTTTTTACTTAGTCCTCAAAAAAAGATTATTTCACAACTGTATAAAGATTGCTGGAAAAATAATAACCACAATAATCTTAATAATTGAGGATAATATTATAGGAATATAACACAGAAACACCAACATAAAAATGATTATCACTGATCTGGCAAAACCACAGACTATCCCGTATCAGCACCACGGTGACAACAGAGGTGGCAAAGGAAAATACCATCAAGATAATTTTCAGACTCAAACACACTGCAGGGTATCAGGCAAAATGAACACATCACTTTTTGGTCTCAAACCTTTATTGTTTTGTCATAAATGTGTCTTCAACCAGTCTGTATGTGTTTTTGTAAAACTCTCCAGATATTGATCTGACTAAAGTTATTTACTCGTTATTATGATCCAGTATGTTTGAGTGACCACTGCTGCTGGAAACACTGACCCAAAACCTCCCCACAGCAATGGCTGTAGGCCTACTTTTTAGTCTCTGGTCCAGTGTTTCTCGGGGTTTATTTCCGTGCTCTGAACCAGTTATGTGACCCAACAAAGTCTGCGTGTCTTTGTGAGGGTCATTTCGTGAGGATGACAAGTCTCTCACAGTGGTTTCCAGTCATCATAAAAAGCGTGCTGGTTTTCACTTTGACAACAGCTCAATGATTATCTGCTGTACTCGGGTTTAATCGGTGTTAATCAGTGAGATGAGCTGCTGCAGTGTTTTGACGAAGAGAAAAGGTTTTCAGCGTGACTGAAACCCTTTTTCTCTTGAAGGTGACACTTTGTGTGCATTTTAAAGACAATCACGTAGGATGTTTAAAGTTCTGCAAACAAGGACATAGTATTAATAATGATATCACAGCACATTAAAACTCACATTTAAACAGCTTTCAGAACTGTTTTGAACTGTAACAACTGTAGGTGTCTTCATTTTTATTTTGGTGCAATGTTTGCTGAGGTTTTCAGTGTTGGCGCAGTCCATCATCTTGACACCTATTTAATATTAAAATATTTGCTGGGTATCATCTCGGACGTGCCTGGTTTGAGTTGTGTAGTGTGTGTAATGTGTGAGGTGCAGAGAGAGGCGGCAGGTAGGCTGTGCAGTCAGCAGCCCTCAGATAGATATCTATCTAATGGCTGAGTGGAGATAGCAGTCGAGTGACCTGATTCCAATCTCTACCATCAGGATCTGACAACCTCAGAAAAGAGGGGCAAACTGGGACACAGGAAGACAGTGTGGGTAATTGACTTCAGTTGAGGTCGGGGTTGTTATGACATGTTGCACCTAGATTAAGTTGGGCTGCTCATACACAACAAGCCTCCAGCAACTGCCACTGCGGCCAGAGGGGCATGTAAAAAACCCATATTTGCTCTCATAACATGTTGTCTGTTATTTGTCATAGACCTCAGTTACATTTCAGGTGAATTGTCAGACAGATTATAATAGGCATAAATAAACTTAACTTCCTATTAAATTAAATTAAGACAACTTATGTTCGATGTGATATGATGAACTTTACTGATATGTATGTGTTACTGTAGGTATTGCGGTGCCTTTTACTCCCTCATTTGTTTTGCTGATGCTGGTGGAAACTGGGACTGTCTAACGTATCGTGCCACAATCTCCCATACTGTTCAACTGAGTTGATATCTGGTGACTGCAAAGGCCATAGCATGTGAGTCACATCATTTTTATGTTCATCAGAACATTCAGTGAGACTTTGAGTCCCTCCGTTTAAGAATTGTGTGGAAAAATATGATTTCACTTGAACTGGCTGTACCATGGGAATTTTTTTTTTCATAAAATGACACACTCCAAGGCGTAAATTACTCATTTGTGATAATGAAGGAATGAAATGTGTTTGATGTATGATACATGATACATGATTTGATGTATGATAAATTCATTTTGGTAATGTGTCAGCTGTACAGAGGGTAGAAAAAGCCTGTAATTACTGATGGACGTGATTTTGTCTAATTTATGTTGATCAGTCACTTCTTTTTTTTTTTTGCAGTGATGGATCCAAAAATAAACAGTTGTCTCATAAATGGAACAGCACTAATGCACAAAATGTCTTGATTAGAATTTTTTTTTTTAGAATTACAGTATTTGATATTACCTCATGGAAAAAAACATAAATGAGCAAATTAAAAAGGAGCGACAATATTAGGAAATATTGATGAAATCTGTTGGTGTGTTTAAGATTAAACCAATTAAACTGAAAAAAAAAACAGTGATGGGTGCCCCATGTCTAATGTGTTACATTTCTGATAGTGGAAATTACCCATCCCTACACACACACACACACACACACACACACACATATATATATACATATGTATATATATATATATATATATATACAAAGACTAAACCGACAATAAATTGATCTTCCTGACATGTACTATGTTATACATCCTATGACTCTGTGCCATGCTGTCAGAAAAACACACTGATGAGCCAAACTGTTGCACTGGGTGACATCTTCCGTCATTACCATGACGACACACACACACACACACACACACACTTATACACACACACACACACACACACACACACACACTGTACTTCAACTAATGCACTACTTACTCCTTTTTTATAACGTTTGCCAAAAAGCACAGTGCTTGGCTGTTTCCACTAACACTATATACTGACCTATTCTTTTATCTGAATTTTCTCTGGCATTTTAAGCCTTTTTTTTTCTTTAAATAGATAGCAATAAAAGTCACAAGAAATGAGAGAGAGAGGGCACGCTACAAAATAAGATGATAAGAGCTTATAAGATTAGATAAGACTTTTTTTATTTTTATTTTTTGTATCTCTTCCTTTTTTCTCCCAGTTTTTTAATGAATAGTTTTTCACATGCAATTTTAGGCACTCCTTGTAAGCTGTTTTTGAAGATTTGTCACCGGTAAGTGAAATAAAAAATAACACCAGTTCTTCATCCTTTAAACCCACAGACTGTACAAAATAATGGACATATCTATGACTTCACCCATTGGTTTGTTTGCTCAAGTTTGGCATTTTGGCCGTCACCATCTTGGATTTTTGGACCCAGAAGTGACCGTATTTGAACAAAAGTGTAGTGCTACCTCTAATGCTAGCTGCTAGCTTGGGTAGCACTGTACATTTATAACTGTGCTGATACTAATGCTAATGCTAATTTTGGTCTCAACTCTTTGGTCTCTGACTTTGTCTTTTTGTCATTTAGTATTAGACAGGTACGAGAGGTTTTTAAGAAAAAAACTGAGCTGTTGGAAATTAGGTTGATGAGAGTCAGTGGACCCCAGTGCACACAATTATACACACACACAGTTTTAGCCATATATATATTTTACCAACAGCCACTATATCCACTTGCAGATGTGCCCAGCTTGTCAGTCGTGAGAGATTTTGCACTGAAAGTAGCAACTGTAAATTATGTCGTCTTGTTAAACGATTAAACAGAGACTTGATACTGGACATCATCAACATATATATTACCCAGCAATCATCATTACATATCTGTATGTGACAAACACTACAAAAGAAAGTAGAAAATTGTTATTTTAACTAAATATTTTTTATTGTTAAATTATGTTTTGTTTTGTTTTTTATGTAGAATAAGCATGTAATTTGGATGTAGATTGATACTATTTTACAAAAACAGAAAACCATAATGAAGATGGGTTTGCCTTTTGGAGAGCATATATAGAAAACCACAACATTTTTGATTTAATGTTGAGTTCTTTTTTGACCACAGGCGTATTTCCAGGTGGCAATAGGGCCCCTCCGCCCCACAGGCCCCAGTGTGACCTCGTAGCCTGCACTGTTTATATTTATGTCCCTGATGAGTATTGAGAGAGAGGCAAATCAAAAGCTGAAAGGCGTTACTGTACAAAGCTCTGTAGAGCTGAGGGGAAAAGCTGAGTTATAATTTCCTTTGACTTTGCAAGTACAAGCAAAACCTTTCATATTACACAATCATTTAATCCATTCCTATTAAATTATTGATTAGTACAGCTTTAGTGATTATGCTCTTGTAAATGTGATGATCCACTAAGAAAAAATATAAAAACCAATCAAATCAAAGTGAACTGCTGACTACAGATCAGTGGCTCTAACTTTCCATGTGTTTTACTGCCTGTAATTCTGTAACTCCATTTGAACATTAACCCAGGTCAAAATGAGACAGTGTTACAGGTTGCTGTATGTTTAATACACATTTACTCTGTACCTATTTATATTCTTCTTTTCTCCACTGTATTATTTGCTGTTGCAGCGGCTCAATATCCTCAAGGGAATAATTAAAGTTTCATCTTCTAAACAACCTGGCACACTAATATGGAAACTCTGGTGCTCCAGGAGTACAAATAGAGGTTGAGGCTGTATAGTACAGAGCATGGTAATACAAGGCTACGCTTGAACCTACAGCTAACAGTGGCTGAAGGTGCTGCAGCATGGCCCAGCCTGGCAGAACAAACAGAGGGGGTTGGCACTGCTCAGCAAGGCTTGGCCGGCTTCAGCAGCATAGACAAAGGTACACGACCTGAAAGGCAGGAGGCAGAATAAAGCTAGGAGATTGTAGAGCTGGCACTATGCTTTCTACTAAAACAAAAACTGTGTGGTTTGTATGGACAAAATGACAATTTTGGGCGGATATATGCTCCATAGGCTGTGGTGTCTGCAGAGTGAAGTTTAAACAAAAGTTGAACTGCCATCATTTGTATTTGGTCTTAATGGAACAGATCAACCTAAAATAGAATATATATATTTTTCCTCTTACCTGTTGTGCTGTTCATTAATCTGGACTGTTTTGGTGTGAGAGGCTGAGTATTGGAGATATCGACCATAAAGATGTCTGCCTTCTCTCCAATATAACGGAAGTAGATGGCACTCAGCTTGTGGTGCTTAAAGTGTCATAAAACTACAATACAGTTACAGTTACAGCTGTGCTCTCTTTTCATAAATCATGACCTGGTTACTCAAGATAATCCACAGACCTTGTTGTGACCAGTTTTATGCAGGGACTATTTTCTTTTTACTGAACTACACCATATCATTTGGCTCTGGGCTGGTGCTAATTTCCAACCCTGGCATCCTCCTTGGCTGAGCTGTCATGTTAGCTCACTCAGTGGTGCTAGGTGAGCTAGCAGTAGATGCACATGCTTCCCTCTGCGCGGTGATTCAGTTGGCTGGTGTAGTTCAGTAGAAAGAAAAAAGTCCCCTCTTGAAAGTACCCACAACAAGGTCTGTGGAGTATCTTGAGTAAATGACTCATGTTTTCTGGAAAGAGACATTGCTGTTGAGTGGGGGGGGCTTTAAGCACCACAAGTGGAGTGCCATCTAGTACCATTATATTTGGCAGACAGGCAGACATCTCTACAGCAGATATCTCCAACATTTGGAAACCGTCACCAAAAAATTTGATAAAATGGCACTGCAGGTAAGAGGTTTTGGGGGTGAATTGTCTCTTTACCATCTGCTAACAACTGGTGGTTGTCCTCACATTTAAATAAATAAATCATATATTTGTAAAAGTTTTCCGTCTTCAGATAGAATAAATGAGTCTGGAGCTGAGTGATACAGACAAGGTAGGGAGGTCAGAAAGTATTGAAGGACAGACTAACACATCGTTGATTTGTGGACAGGAAAACATTTTAGAAAAACCCCGGCCTCATCACATTTAAATGAACAATAAATGAAGAAAAAGCAACTGAAGAGCAAAGTACAGAGAAGTTATAACATGAATAAAGTCAAAATACAAGTTGGTTTGCTTGAGAATAATGGAAGTATGATTTCCAGAAGGTATTAACACACAAAAGTATAAAACCGTGCAGCACCTTCAAGGATGTAGAAAGCAGTCTGTAGCTTCCCTCATTAACTGACTGACTCAGAGACTCTTTTTACACTCCCTGCAGCAACAAAGGCATGGAGCATCTTTACAACATGAAGTGCAAGAACAGAGTGCCTCTGTACGACCTGCTGCTGGAGATGCTGGACGCTCACTGCGTCCCGCGCCCAGACCGACCAAATCAAGCCTGGTCCCAGGCTGATGAAGAGCCTCCCTCCACCACCAGCAACAACAGCAGCAGCAGCAGCAGCAGCGGTTCCTCTTCTTCAGCTGGCTCCAGTTCAGGGCCCAGAGTCAGCCACAGCAGAGTGCCCACAGTCCTACAGTACGGTGGGTCCCGCTCTGACTGCACCCACATCCTATAAGACGGAGCACAGCAACATCTGAGGGTCTAAAGTCATTTTTATGGGGGGTTTGCGAATGAAGTATAAAAGTTGTATTTGAATTCATTTCATGAGATAATTATTTATAAATTAAGCGATTTTATAGTTGTAGCAGCTTAGGGAGACATTTTTCTTTGCACTACTCCAGTTCAACACAACATGAGCTTCAGTGCAGTTAATCTTCTGTGCTGCCTTTCACAATATCTGTCCGTCTCTGCCAGCTTTACAGTACAGCTTATTATTTACAAACAGCAGGTGTCAGCAGCTCATATTGTGGCGCTCTGTCAGCTACAGTGATTTGAAATGATGAGCAGCTAATTGTCTTTTCATTCGCCTCGACCAAAGTGCACTTCCTCTTGGGTTTAAGGGGCTATGGGGCATTATATTAACTTTTACATATTAAGGCTGAAGATTTGCTTAACTATGACAAAACTGGTTCAAATGAATGTGTAATTTATTGTGTGTTAAAATTTCAGTGAAGACTAAAACATCAGGTATCGTGTCTCTTGCACACACAGAGTTTTAAACTTGATATATTTGGGAAGAAAATTATTTCAGTGCCGTAATTATGGAATGAACAGTGGCTGAGGAAATATCTGTTTTTGCACGATTAAATCCCAGAGGGCTGATTACATGATGAACGACTTCATTGTTGGGAAACTTCACACTGTTTACAGCTTTCTGTGTATAGTAGGTTGTTCTTTATGCTTACTTGCACCAAAGTTAACTTGATGATGACTAACTGATTGTCCAAATAGATGTGAATTGTTTCCTGTCAATCCACTAAATGACTGACTAATCATTTCAGCTGTACTCATACTCAAAAAAATACAGGAAATGAAAGTGTATATTGCCAGGATAAATATGATTAACAAAAAGATGACATTACAGGGTAGTTTTAAAAGGATTCTCACCCCCCAAAATGACCGTTTGTATATCAGTTACTCACTGGTGTTAAGTTTAATTCATCAGGGAAACTTTTTTTTATTCCTGGCAGCCCTCCACAGCGAACGGAGAATCCAAAAAAAGAACATTTTCCATGACTGAAGTAATTGGGAACCACATGTAACAACAGGGAAACTATATCAAAACATTCATTTACAAACTCTCACACAACTCTTGCAGTAGAATCTAAGTCTCATTTATCCAGCCGTGAGCTCAGTGCTTCCCAAACACATGCATTTTCACTAAAACATTTATAACACTTCAAATGCTCAGGCATGTTACTTGGCCGAGCAGGAGACTGTTTGGACTGAGGTGTTATGAATCGTATTATTTTAGCAGAAATGCATGTGCTTGGGAAGTACTGATCATTTGACTGAATAAATGAGACTTGGATTATACTGCGTGAGTTGTGTGAGAGTTTATAAATCGATATTTTGATAACGTTTTGCTCTTATTAAACATGGACCCCAATGACTTCAGTTCATTAAGAATGTTTGCCTTTTTTAAATCTTCATTCCCCGTGGAGGGAAAAACAGTTTTCTTCATGAATTCAGCTCAACACATGGTGAGTAAGTGTTATACAAATGATAGTTTTGCAGGTGAAGTATTCCTTTAAGTTATTATATCTGATGTGTGTGCCTAAGACGTGTAAGGAGAGCCTTCATACCTCTTGAGCTGTTGCGTGCGAGTCCAGTCAAACTTGAACAGAATGTCATTTGTTACCGTGTATAAAAATAAAAGCATTCATTGGGAAAATATTGCTCATCACCGTGTTTCTTCAAGTTCAAAATCACGTCCAAGGATACACAGAAGTAAATATTTCTTGTTTTATTTTTTGCAAAGAGAGTATTCTTCATGAAGTCGGCATTAGCAAACTGTACATACATAAATAACCATTTTCATATTTCATCATTTTTTACAGATTCTGTTTTAACAACGCAGTGATTCTGATGTATCGTCACCGCAGAATAATTATCGCAGTTATTACAAAGCTCACTATTTCATGTCGCAGCCGTCTACTAAAACACTACCAGTGATTGTTTGGCTTTCTTAAAAGCAGCGGACTTTCAAGTGCATGCTCAAACAGAAAGATAAAAAAATAACTGCCTGTATTCAAAGGCATTTCAACAAAAATATACAAATCAGTTGAGAGCTCATATCTTTTTTTTTGTCATATTTGCCCCCAGCTGATTAAATACTGAAATTAAAAACAGGAATACAAGCCTTGGCTTTTGGGGAAAGAAGTCGGCCATCTTGGCTGGACGGCTTCAGTGCAGTACCTTCGACAGTGCTCATGTCAGTGCTATATGTTCAGATTTTAGCTTTAACGTCATCTGGAGACTTCATTTCCAATTTATTCTAAGATGTGACAAGCTAAAACATTAAGTTCTCTGTTCTGTTTCAGTCGTTACGTCTGAGTAGTTCTTCAAATGTGTCTGTCAGAAACAAATTCTTCACATCTGAGACTGTGAATGATTGCTACTCAAACTGTAAGTCTACTGTACAATTTACAGGTACAATATGCCACACTCAAGGTGGTGCTTTAGCTTAATCAATACCAACAATCAATTATCTGATTGAACACTAAATAAATAGTAGCAGCACTGGATATCATGGACAAAAAGCACGCTCGACTTTGGCTCCCAACATACAGTATATAAATAGTGCTTTGTTTTCATTGATTTCTCAGGTTCCTTCAGAAACCTTAAAAAATAATATACACATTTAAGTTAAAACAGCATGAAATATTTAGATTGGGGGAGAGGGGGGTCTCCAGATGAAGGTACATTTGTTCTGGAGAGCGGGTTTAAAGGGTTTCAGGAGAGTGAGTGTGCAATGTTAGTGAGAAAAGTCTTCATTTTCATGTTAGCTCCCCAGCAGGGGAAGAGTTTGTTGCTTCAGGGCACAGGGTGAAGAGGAAACATTCAGTGGAGTCCTTGGCAAAGCAGTAGGTAGATATTCAGCTACTTCTCATATGGGCGGAGGTCCGTTGGTGTAGCGCAGCATGGGATGGAAGGAGCGGGCGAAGTTGTTGGCGTGGTGGCAGCTGTAGTCCTCCTCGGTCATGGGCACCAGGCAGGCCAGGCCAATGAGGAGCAGGAGGAGCAGCTGGACGGGAAGCGCAGCCCTGAGGACCCGCAGCAGGAAGGACTGGCCTTTTGAGGAGGAGGAGGTCGGCGAGGAGACGCCGTCCGGAAGGTCAGAACGGGAGGAAACGCAGCCAGCGGCGCCTGGTGATCTGCTCCGGCTGTGAGAGGACACAGAGTTAAGTTAAACACAGCAGAGAACAGACCTGAGCTCACTAGTATTTGCAAATAATGCTTTGTTAAAACTCCCTGAAAGCTTTTTAATTTGGTTGAAATTTAAGTTTTGTGTCCTCGTCTATATAGTTAAAGATGCTTCAGCATCTTGGGCTTAAAAGAATAACTCACTCATCAGTTTGTATATCAGTTACTCATCCTGCATTACCATAAATCTGTGAGGAAAACTGGCATGCCTCCACAGGGAACGAGGAATCCAACATGTTTCATGAATTTAAGCAACAGAGGGGCCACGTTTAACAACCGCAAAACTATTAAAACTCTCACACAACTCGTGCAGTATAAGCCAGGTCTCACTTTTCCAATTGTAAACTCAGTACTTCCTGAACACATGCATTTTCACTGAATGTGAAAACATTTTTGCCATGAGGCTGTTTGTACTGACCTGTTTTAAATCGTAATGTTGAAAATGCATATGTGTGGGAAGTACTGAGCAGACGACTGGATAAATGAGACTTGACTGATACTGCACGAGTCGTTTGAACATTTGTAAATGGATGTTTTGATTTAGTTTTTCTGTTAAACACGGCCCCTATTAACTTCAGCTCATGACCAGTGTGCCTTTTTTGGATTCTTCGTTTACTGGGAGGTAAGCAAAAAAAAAAAAAAAAAAAGAAATCTTGAAAAATTCAGCGTAAAATGAGGTAAGTAACTGATCTACAAATCATCATTTTACGGGTGTAGTATTCGTTTAAATCAGAAACGTGATGATCAGACTGAGACTGTTTTTAGTCCAGTTTTCGTTGAGCATTTTGTCAAATTATGTAATTCCAAATTGAAGCTGTAAGTCAATTTAATATTTCTTTAGATATTTGATTAATCTTTTAATCATGTTTCAAGCAAAAACTTCAGCTTGTAAAATATGAGAACTGCAGCTTTTTGTGTTTTATATAATTGTCAATAAAACATTCGGGTTTTAAACTGCTGGTTGGACAAAACAAGACATTTAAAATCATCATTCTGGGCTTTAGAGAATTGTGACGGGCATTTTTCACTATTTTATGATGATTCATGGCCCAAATAATTAATAGGGAAGATAAGTGATGTGGAAATCAATTTGCAGTTACAGTAAATTTGGTAATCCTGACATTTCAAACAGGTTAAAACAAACATGTTTGCAAATACTATTTTACCCATGTCTGGCAAAAGAATGAAGACTCGACAAACACTCAACAGGAAGGAAAGCAAAAATACAAATATGCAGCAGATAGATCCATATCGAAGAGTTCGAGAAGTTGTGAGTATCACAAAGTTGAACACAGTGACACACATGTACGGTAGACCTGCATACACACACAAAACAGGCACAAACACACGAAGAAAACCACAAGCATTCGTTGATAGCCGGCTGAGTCTTGCTGGGGGGAAACGCTCTGGCTTTAGAGCCGAGTGTGTGAGAGTTCAATGCCACGTCTCATTCCAAACAGACGCAGGAGAAATGCCAAATGCCTCTCTGGAGATTTCCACGGTTAGCGCCAAGACTCGAGGGGAGGAACAGCATGTTCTGAAAGCGACTCATCCTCCAGGAGGCGGGGGGAGGGTCA
>JAPZEB010000010.1:18159291-18169310 GCA_029783705.1 Chaetodon striatus
AAATCACCCAAAATAATGAAAAAAAGTCATAGTATAGTATGTAGTCCAAAACCATGAAAAAAAGTCATAGTATAGTATGTCGTCCAAAATCATGAAAAAAAGTCATCGTGTAGTATGTCGTCCAAAATCACCCAAAATAATGAAAAAAAGTCATAGTATAGTATGTCGTCCAAAACCATGAAAAAAAGTCATAGTATAGTATGTTGTTCAAAACCATGAAAAAAAGTCGTAATATAGTATGTCCTCCAAAAACATGAAAAAAGGTCATAGTATAGTATGTTGTTCAAAGTCATAAATAAAGTCATAGTGTGGTATGATGTAAAAAAGTCACAAATGGAAGTCATGATGAAGTATGGTGCAAAAAAAGTCAAAAAATGCCCTGGTATCGTATGACATAAAAATGTCACAAAAAACTTGTAAATATAGGTTTCGTAAAAAGTCTAAAAAAGTATAGCATGCCATATATATAAAAGACAACATAACATTAGCGAACGGAATAAAGGACGCCTATTACTTTGTACACTTTCCTGAAGTGTGTGTATATGTTTTCGTACCTGGCACTGCATCAGCGCCCTCTGTAGCTCTTTCCTCCAGTCTTCCAGGGAGGTACTGAGCCGGTCCCAGCGTGAGTTCATCTCTTTCAGCCCATCCCTCAACTCCCACGCCTCCTCAGAGTCAGGCTCTGATTGGAGGAAGTCTGCACTGCTCAGGTTGATGGACAACACCTCTGACTTGTGGGCATCTACCCCCTTCAGCAGCTCCTAAAGTAAGGAGTCAAAGAGGAAAGTATTAAAATCAGCATCTACATGTGGCAGATTATTTATGACAGCGAACCATAAACTAAACCAGACTGTGCCGCTACTAGATAGAGGAAGCTGAGAATACATGAGGTGATGATAGACAAGAGTGCAGCAGGATGAGGCGGGGTTTGATGAACGTTATCAGGCTTTAGAGGGGTGTATTTATAGAATAGTGATATCTTGCCTAATGCTTTACAGGCAGCAACAGCTGGACTTGGTACTGAGAAGAGAGTGTGTCTGTGTTTTTGTGTGTAGGGGTGAGTGGAAGGACAAAATTGTCAGCATCCTGCATGTGAAGTAGGACATTATAAACAAGGCCAGTAGGTTCAAATTACTGCAGACAAACTGTACTTCATGTACAGTTCCTAAAAATACACTGCACAGGGACGGACTGACACAGATAATTATAAACAAGCCTAAAATGACAGAAATAACTGATGCTGCAAAAACGATGATCACAACTTCCAAATGCAAGCGAGCCAGCAGGAGTTCATGACAGTTTCCTAGAAATTAGATCATTCTGCTGCAGTGAGATTTTGGCTGACAAATTAATCTACATTTTCTAAATGAAACAAAACGAAAAACAAACAAACCTTGAGCTTCTTGATTCTCTGCTGGATGGTGTGTATGTCAGTGCTGAGATCGAGCCCTCGCAGCTGGCTGAGTTCAGCCTCAGACTGACCCAACCAGGCCCTCATGGTCTGCAGATCTGAGATCAGCTGCTGCCACTGCTGCAGGTTCTGCTTGTGCCTGTGCTTCTCACTCAGAGACTGAGCCTGGATCAGCTCCCAGCGCTCGATCACACCTGGAGGGAAACACTCACATCAGTTTCACACAGTCTTTATAGAAAGAGGTGACCTGTCATGATATGTGTGTGTCTGTGTGTATCTGACCTGCGCTCTGAGTGTCTGCGCTGGTGGGGTTGGTGAGTCCTGGCATGTCATCCTCGTCCTCAGTTAGCTCTCCTTCTGCTCTCTTCACTGCGTCTATACTGCCTCGACACTCTCCCATCAGACGCATCTGCAGGGATGACATGACAGTTTAAGGATATGCGTGTTTTGGCTTACAATAAAAATGTATACACTGACTTTTAAGTGAGTCAGCATGACATCACTTGCATCAGCAAATGATTTAAGACAGCAAACATCACTACAAATGAACAGGACTCACGTAGCCCATGTATGTGGAGTCGATGTCCGGGCTGGAGCGGTTGGCGGTGGCCTCTCTCTGCTGGAGGTGGTATCGTCCTGCATCCAGAGCCTGATCCAGCTGCCTGAGACTGGCCTCCAGCTGCCCCGGCTCACCTGCACAGAGGCCACAACAGGGTCAAGAAAACTGGGAGGGTAAAGTTTTCGATGGGAGAGTTCTGCATGCTGTTGGTGTAGATTGATGCTGTAATGACATGCATTAGTCTAAAATGCAAAATAACGGCAAGAACACAGTTTTTAAGATGTTAACAATATTAGCTGTGAAATAAATGACAAAAAACAAACACACAAATAACAATGCAATGGTTGAGATTAGCATTTAGTGATCTGGACCTCAGCATGCAATGGAGTCATCTTTGCACTCTTAATAAAATGCAAAGATTTGTCTGGGTGGCAGGACATGCAGCCTGAATGATGCTTCCCGAGTGGTAGTGACATTTAATAAAGCTGGTTTTAGTTGTAGTTTATGGCATGCTCTCATGTCAGAACCAGGGGGCTGCTGTTTCCTACCAGAAGATGATTTCAATGTGTTCTCTGTCAGTTTTATATAGGCCTCTGGGCTCTCTGGGATAACTACATCTGGGGAAAGAGACATACAACATACACTACTTAAAATGTGGGCACAGTTGAACGTGATATCTGTGCTAATAAAGGGCACTGCTCTGTTCACCTCAGAGCTCTTAATATTTTTTTGTGTTTTAAAATGTGAACAACTGAGACTGAAACAGATCTATGGCAATAACTTAACTTGATTTTAATACTTGTTGGTTGAGATCCCTCTAATTTGAAGATACAGTAGGTGCCTTGTTTTTTTGGTTTTTTTTAAGACAACTTCCACAGAAAACCAGTGCACTGGAAACCTTGAAAGAATCATGTTGTTTTCCATACTTGAGGGGGAACACTGATTATTTCCTCATCACTAAAACCACTCTAAGCATTTCTACATAATCAGTTCTATTAAACCTAAATTCTTACTTCAAAACAAATCAATTACAATAACCTCTTTTGCACTCCCTGTTCAAGCTGGGAAAGTTGTGCCATTCCTAAAAGGTGCAAACCCAGAATGAAGGTATAGAGTTGTTCCGCCTTTAAGCCTTCGTTCTAAAGGTGGTTTGGCTTAAATAACTTTAAGGCTCAATATGCCCCCCTATATAGCTGAGCTTCTGACTACCTATGCTCCAGTTGTACCTAGATCGAGGCTGGTAACTTAAGGTGAACGGATTTTTGCCTTCATGGCTCCGAGGCGAGAAGATTAGGCTGGCAGGCACATAAACAGTTCTTAAATAATTGCTTAAAACACATATTTTATTTTTATATTTGTAACCTTGTTTAGATAAGTGCTATACAAATAAAATTATATTATTATTATCATTATTATTATTATTAAATGAATTTCCTTTACAAAGCTGCTCAGTTTAAACCAAATTAATTATCATTTATTTACTAAGGAAAACTTCTATAACATATAAAATCCCTGTGAAGACAAAGGAGTAGAAGCACTGCAGAGTCATAGCTCTTTGGATACTTCAGGTGTGCTGTGTTTGTTCACAAGATGGTATACAATCCCTATATTTCCCTATAATAACTAACATATTATATAGTTCTTTGCAGGAAATGCAGACTTTAAAATTACAAATTACAAAAACATCTTATGGTTTCATCAAAAAGA
Source organism: Chaetodon striatus (assembly GCA_029783705.1). Taxonomy (NCBI): domain Eukaryota; kingdom Metazoa; phylum Chordata; class Actinopteri; order Chaetodontiformes; family Chaetodontidae; genus Chaetodon; species Chaetodon striatus. The sequence continues at coordinate 18,162,969 of JAPZEB010000010.1, forward strand.
AATAAGCAAAAATCCATTAAGCCAATCATCCATCATACAGCAATAAAGTTGGACCAACCTGACAGCACCGTGGCAGCTGTCCTCAGATACTCATCCTCCTCCTCCTGCCCTTGGCTCCTTTCCCCATGGCCTCGCCCTCCAGGGCTGTCCAGACCTCTGCTCAGGTCGTAGTCGTGGTCCCACTCTAAGGGGATGGAGTCCACGCTGGCAGGGGTGTCACGTCCTGAGCGATCTGCCCTGATGAGAGCGGCAGTGCCCGAGGCTGGACGGCTGGATGTCCGGGGCAGAGAGGAGTCGCCCCATTGCAGCTCAGAGAGCTCGCCACCTTCCTCCACGTCCAGCTCTCTGTCTGAACCATCGAGCTCATCGTCGGCCAGCTGGGAGAAAAGGAAATGGAATGCAACCATGACAGAAACACAGGAAATGGTTGGTCAGCCACTGTAAAGGTTATAGAGTTTCAAAGTATGTGTAATTAAGAAGTGTGAAACTGCAGTTTGTGGGGTTCTGTGAGGTGAGCGTGTGTGCTGTGATGACATGCAAGTATAACAGTGTGAGTGTGTGTTCTGTTCCTTAGCAGCTGTCATCATGAAACTATGTTAGACACATGTTTGCACCATGTCACCGGTGGTGAGGAGGACAGCTGTAGTGTCAGTTTTGTGTTTGCAGACTTTAAAGACTTTGACTGAGTGATGTCTCCGCACACAGTTCACAGTCAGCAATTAACACATTAAGTGGTAACTTACTTTTATTTGGGCTGTTGATCTGTATTTTTAACAAGTCTATCCTGTGAAATGTGCATCATAACTTCACTGAGAAAGTAGTCCTGCATACTTGAGTTTCAGTGTGCAATTCCACCAGAGACATACTGTTTTATCGTGAGATGAGATAGAGTATTTCGGGAAGCAGCTGGATATGAGTCGTCGTGTATCTTTACTCACAGGCAGCCGTGTGAGTTTCTTGTAGTATCTGTCGACTCGTCCGAAGACCTCCTGGCAGTATCTCTGCAGCTCCTCCAGCTCTTCCTCGATGACAGCCGCGTCCAGAGGTTCACTCTTCTCAATCAGAGCTTCACCCTGTCTGAACACCAGCTCGATCTTCCCTGTGTTCAGATAGATCTCCTGCTGGAATGCCTGAGAAACACACACACACATCAGATGTCAATGAACTGCATAATGCCAATTATCTAACATTGATATGATCATTTAAAGGGACAGTTACCCCCTTATTCAAAATACATATTTTTCCATTAACCTGTAGTGCTATTTATCACTGTAGATCATTTTGTTGTGAGTTGCAGAGTGTTGGAGATCTGTGAATTATCCCGAATAACTGGGTCATGATTTATGGAAAAAAACATTGCTATTGAGTTTTTCAAATGCACTTTCGGGTTCGCTTTGAGCACCACAAGCTGAGTGCCATCTAGTTCCATTAAATTTGAGAGGAGGCATACATCTCAATGGCTGATATCTCTAACACTCGGCAACTCACACAATCTAGACTGATAAAGAGCACTACAGGTAAGAGAAAAAATATGTATGTTTGATCTTCGGGTAAACTGACTGCTAAAAAGTATTAAATGACTCATGAACCTTATAAAATGTTGAAATTACAGAAAATTCTCATCAAGGTTAGCCAAGTTAAAAGTGAAAACATCAAGGATTTTACCTCATGTGATGAAAACAGGAAGAAAGCAAGCAAATCTTTGTATTTAAGGAACTTACACCAACAAATGTTTGCTAATTTAACTTGATGACTGACTTAATAAATTAACCAAATTCAGGTTTCAGCACTGGAGCACAGCAAGAAGTTTCTAAAATCTACTTGTCCAACTAAATTTGATATTTTTCTATATTGTTTCTTTTTGTCTCCCACACCAATCATTCCAATTTTGCCCCATCTTAACAACATTCATCTTATCTCTGGACAGAATAATAAATAATAAACTGCAGAAATATTTGGTTACCCTGTACTGTAGGAGATAGTACATACAATTTAAGGAAAAGTTAAAAAGGTATTTATAAATTGATAGTTTGTACTGAAATATGGAGTCTTGTTGTGCCATCTAATAACTAATCTTTCTGTCTCACCCTGAGCTGTTTAATCTTGGCCTGTACGTCACACTCAGAGAAGTGCTCTATGTTGGTCAGCTGGAGGTCCATCTCTGTCAGCCACACCAGGATGCTGTCTCGTGCCGTCTCAAACTCCTCCCTCTGGCTGATGAAGTGCTGAAATGAACAGAGCGGGACACAACAATGAGCATGCTTACTTATTTGTTATAAGCTTTTTAAATTAACTAGGTTGTTTCTTAATGAATTACAGAGATGTATTAATTTAATAAGCTGAAGTAGGAGGATGTCATTCTATATGAAAATAGCTCATTAATATAACCTGTGTGCAAACTTCATTCATTGAACCAACAATCCAAGACGATGATACCTTGAGTCTACGTAGGATGGCTGCCACCCTCTTCTGCAGGTTATCCCATCGCTTGTTCCCATCATGCACCATTTCCCTGAGTCGGCAGGAGGAGTCGGTGCGGTTCTCCCGGGCCAGGCGACGGTACTGTTTGTTTATAAGCTCCAGCTGTGTCAGAAACTCCTGCACCTGACGCTGGAAGGCCTGCAACAAAAAAACAAACATGCACGAATTAAATCTCTGAATAGGACACACTTATTTGTTAACCGTTTAATGAGCATGCACAAAGAAAACCAACATTTCACAAGGACTACAGATGGCCCATAAAATCTGTATACACATTTTCTGTTTGCAGTGAGACAGGAAATGCAAAAACTAACCATAAAATCAGTGCACCAGTTGATAAGAGGTCATTAAATGCTAAAGGTCAAAATCCTGAAATACGTAGAGTCAATCTATGTTTATCTATAATGAATTTTCCAATCAGGCACAAACAGTCCAGATCCCATTGGCAGACTGTCAGCTAGCAGGAATGTGCACGTGCAGAGTGACAGACTGCAGCAGCTGAGCAGACCAGTGCAGACGAGTTGGAGCAACATGACACTCTTTTCTCTTTTTTCTGTTTCCTCTACCCTGCAGTGACAGTCTCCATCTTGAAATATATTTTGTTCACATAAAGAAATGTCTGAATTGAAACTTTAAAAACATCAAAGTATGCACGTATAAAAAACCCCCCACTGCATTTAAAACAAGCTACCAATTCAGCTAAGTATAGACGGCACGACTGCAGCTGTCTTTTACTCCACATTCTGATAGTATTTGATAAGACGCACCTCAAACTTTTTAAGCTCTTCTTTAGCGACAGTATACAGAACTCCAGATGAGTTAGGTAGAGCTGCTGTTCTTTCTGAGGTCTTCAGCCAATCCTCAAACCTGGAGTAATCATCCAGAAACTTCTGCCACAACCTCCATGTCTCCTCGATCCTGTATAGAAAAATCACACGGTAAAGTCAGGGCTGAATTTTCTTAAATATAAACATGATTGTGGATCATTAGCAGCATAATCAGCAGAATTAAAGTATACTTTAGAAGGCAATGGGATTTGGTTGGCCCATTTAGGACACAGCTGGCCATTTTTTTTATATACCTCTCAACTATGTATGATTAAATGTAACTTTTCAACTTAAAAATCTCTTAAGTCACACAAAAGATAGCCCTGGCTAACAGTTCTTTAATATTATCACCAGCGTTATATAAACATAAATGCAGGTATATACAAGAATTTTTATCTAAAATGGACTGACTTGAGCCTCCTCTCCATGGACATGGCACAGATGTTCCTCCATCGTCTGTCCAGTCCTCTGGTGGCCTGCTGGATGGAGTCACACTCTGTCTCTGTGGAGCAGGCATCACAGTCGTGGAGCAGGACCTCACACAGGTTCAGCACAGACGCCACACCTGTGCTGTGTTTCTCAATGTCCCTCTGCAGCTCCTGCAAGTTAGTCAGAATAATAACTTGATTTTCGAAGCACTTAGAATTTATCTAAATGCTGTTACATGTTGTTTGATGACTGCAGACCCTCTGTCATAACTTTGCTCCACATGCATCTTTCAATGCCATAAATTAATTCAGCAAAAGTGCACAAATAGGAACACAGTCAGGTCAGTCTGCTTGAGTACAGTAAATGTCTGTGTTAGCTAACTCTGCAGCTCTGGAGAGGAAGGAGGTCAGTGGGGTCTCAGAATCCAGTCCACATTTAGAGCGGCATCTTGGCAGCAGGAAGTATACTGACACTGACTGTAGGCTTGAAACAACCAGCCAGAGATGTATGCATGAGTCATGCTGTGATTTCCTCCTGTGATTCAGTGTCACCCATTTTCCACCAACTCACTTGAGTCATGTTGTCCTGCTGTTATGTAGTATCCACAGAAAAGTACAAACTCACAAAGTGCATGTGTGTTTGTCTGAGTGTGCATATGTCTTGTAATATGTGAGCAGGAGAGGAAGATAATAAGCTCTTTAAAGGCCTTTTAAAACATCAAAAAATGATTCTGGATTGTTTGTGTGTGGTCCCACTTGCCTGCTGCTGGTTGAGCTTTCTCTGAATCTCCTGATCGTCACAGGTTTCGTAGACGATGGGCCTGGACAGCTCTGTCTCGATGTGAGCCAGCCATGAACGCAGGCTGCTCATGTTTTTATCTAACTGCTGCACCGCCACCAGGGTCTCCCTCAACTTCTTCACCCTGGTAGAGAAACAGAGTCAGCACATGGGACAACTGTAAACACTAAGGCAGATGGTGTGGAAACAAAGAAGTTCGTGGACCGATTCTTATGCAACTTTTTGAACAACAAACCATAAAACATTCTGTAAATATAACAGTTAAATCACTGATTAGACTGTGGCGTCAAATTAAAGTACACCAGAGGTGATGTAAGTTTTACAGGGTTCCCACACACTTTTCATGGACAAAATAACCTTCAAAACTTTTCCATGACTTTCCAGGACCCGTAAGAAATTTTCCACAATTTTCCACACAAACAGAACTGTATAATACACTTATCAAATAATAAAGTGTAGGCGGTCCACAGACACGAAGCAGTGGAGCTTCCTGAGTGGGAGAGTGACAGCTGACAGTTTGGTTGGCTGGTTGGTTAATTTTTTTGAAAACAATTATGCACCATACCATCAGTATACCATGTTCTCAGAGCACGTCCATGCTTATAAAAGCAATTATAAGTGTGCACTGGCTGCCCACTTGCTCAATTGCCTCATCTCAAAAATGCAGGTTGAGATATGGAAACTTTGGGATTCATAACCCTGCATGTTAAATCACACTGTCACAACATTATCTTTTGCCCCACTTGACCAACTGTACTCCAACATATCAGATTCAAACTCTATTCAAACATAATTCCAGGTAGCTTGCATACATAGAGGGAGAGACAGAACACACATCAACACATATCAGAGCTATACCATGTCAACAGCTACAGAAAAAACATCAGACATTATGTCACATTAAGTGGAAAGTTATTCACGAAAGATTACAGTAACAATGAATTTAATTACGCACAGTTTCAAAAGGGATTTTACTACTTCAATGACTTTTCCAGGCTTGCAAAACAAGATGGTGGAATTCAATGGCTTTTCCAGATTTTCCATAACCACTTAGAAAAGTTGCTGAAATGCATGAAAGCATCAAAGCAAATTGTCTAATTTACTTAGAAATACTGTTCATTTCTGTTTTACTTTTGTAGAGCTGTAAAAATAATAAACACCATGTACCTGAAAATAATGCAGAACAGGAAAAATGTTTTAATTTACCAGACTACAGGAGCACATCTTTGGATGCAGCTGTGTTTTTGAAGTTAAAAAAAACCAAAAAAAAAACATATCTAGGTCTGAAGCCCACAGAAAACTCTTTCATCTGCAGACACAAAGCGACAAAGAGTGACTGTGTGCCATGTTCAGCTAAACAGAGCAGACGAGTAACATTAGTATGAGGAGTATTACTTCAGATCTGCGCTGATATTTTTGTTGGGAAGTTATGAAACCTTACTTGACCCTGCACAACAACTGGGAACCACTTTGGGTCTGCAGACGCCTGACATTTCCAAACCCTTACCACTGCAACCAATGATATGTGCAACATGTTTAAATAAGTCAACATCCAACTCTTACAACAGTCTGTGCATCCAACTCCCCACCCTGCAAAGCAATGCAACTCTCACTGTGTCACCAAACATGATAAGAATGAAGGCGTTGGCCATTTGATAAATATATAAACAAACTAAAGACCACAATCTGACAACAATAGACACATTTAGCAGATCTACTCTATTATCACTGCAGCTCTAATGTGCTGTGGCATTATTTTGCATGGTATCAGCTGCACACCACATCTTGAAATTCCTAAACATGCTAT
>JAPZEB010000010.1:18174377-18185637 GCA_029783705.1 Chaetodon striatus
ACAGTCAAGGTTAAAGGCAAGATAAGGTAACACATCTAACCTTGCATCTCCTCCTCCTCCGTTACTGTGACGGTTTTGCTGCGGTGTATTCATTTGTGGAGAATGTCTCCATTATGCAACACGCACAAAAGGAAGCGCACACACATACATGAATACACCCCCACTGCAACCGGGGATGCTCTCTCTCGCTTGCTCACTCTCATGCGCACGCAGCCTCTCCTCCACTCTTCCTCTCTCCTTCTCTCTCTCCCCACCCCCTCTCTCCTCCCTTAGCTGATGCTAACTATGTGCAGCTACTCTCACAACCCTCCTCCTCCCTGAGGAACTGAGGACATGTCATGCATGAAACATGATTGTATACAGTGCCCAGTGGTTGACAACAAACTGCAAATCATCAGTGTGTGAATTTCCACACAAAAATTAGATTACCGCTGCGGGAACAATTAGTGCATCCATGTTTACTCATTCCAGAAGCATCATTTGAGCCTGAGCCATTTTAATAATTCTTGACCAAGACAGACTCGTTTACATAAAACTAATTACATGCAAGACTACAAAAATAACACAGAATTTTTTTAATTAGATAAAGACTCAAAATGTTTCCCCCTGCAGGAGAATAAACAAAATTTATACCAACAGTCTGAAAACTGAACAAATAAGGTCACACAACCAGACAGCAGCTGATAGATAAAGATGCTTGTTTCATTTGTTTTTTGTTTTTTTTTGCTTCTGGTCCGTCTGTTTATCTGTTTGTCCTCGTAGCCAGATTAAGGGGCAGAGGGAGGACAAGTCTGGGTCTGTGTGTGTGTGTGTGTGTGTGTGTGTGTGTGTGTGTGTGAGTGTAAGAGACAGAGAGAGAGGGAGACGGAGCAGTAGAGACAGAGAGTATAAGCATGTGTATATGTATAATTAATTTGAGAGAAAGTCATACTGCATAGATGCCAAATAAATCAACCTGGAGGGAATTAACAATTTTAACATGTGAGACAAATATGTGCATGTAGTGTGTTTTAGATTCTGCTCACCTTGCATCTGATTTGCTCTGAGTGCAGCTCCTCGTGGTGATCAGGCAGTGGAACAGACAACTTTCTCTTGAAGGCCCTCAGCTTCTCCAGTGACGCATTTATGCCCTTCTCACACCGTTCCCAGTTCTACATACACACACAAACACACACACTGAGAATTAGACCATAAAACACACACATATAAACACTCGCACAGACTGCAGATCTTCTCATACTGGGAGACGATGCTAAAAATTCTTCCTGCAGCTGCAGCAGTAGCATCAGTACGGGTAAGCTGCAGAATACACAATCATACACAGGCATGCACACACGAACACGCAAACAAACATCAAAGCTGAAGTCAGGCCACATCAACTATCATGCTGCAGACAGCCCACTCAGTTCTGATCCTCCCAAGCAACACCACGAGAAAGAGTGACAAAGCAAAAATCCAACAGCCAAAGATGAGATTTAACACAGCTTCATGAAGAGGGAGGTTCTGCTCCAAAGGGCACAGCTTACAGCTATTTTTAGAGTCTGAATAACGGTCCAGTTCAGGACAAAACAGGGTAATATTTGGTAAGAGATATTGCAGCAGGGTGGCATACCTTCAGCAAGAGTCATGATATAAGAACAGCCAGGGTGGGACAAGAATAGCTACAGTAGCTGCTCTCTAAGTGAAACCCAAGGAGGACAGAGAGAGAGTAACTAGGATCAGAGGAGAGTAAGATTAAGAGGAAGAGGGGAGAGAACGATGTACAACAAAGAAAGCCAAATTCCCGGATGCATCTTTTAAACTGCGTCACTCTGTCCCATTCAAAACAGGGCACTATCACAGCAGGGTAAAAATCATTCCAGCTCACTGCGCAGTGTCCGCATGAGTGTGTGTGCGTGCGTTCATGTGGTGTGTGCCCTGGGCTGGCACTTTTACATCTTTGTGCAGTTTTGTATCACTGAGCTAGTGTGAGTGTGCGCAGATGCTTCGCAATTTCCCTGAGGACAGAAGTGAGCGTGCGCCATCTCTGTCCTTTGACTTAAAATGCAGTGCTGCATAATTCATGCAATAACCTGGTTTCAGTGTCCTGCATGTACAACCAGGCAGACTCATTAAGGGCTCAGATGCCCTTCAGCACCCTTCACAGCACCTTCATACTGCAGCATGGTAGAGATACAGCTTTAGCCTTCAGCACAGACTGTGCTCTAACAAAGCTTCACACACCTGCAGTAGTGCAGGATATCCCATAATACAACATAACACATCAGATTCACTATTATTCCAGTAGATTTGTCTAACCTTGAGCAAGCCCTGCAGCTCCCTCCTCTGATGGTCCAGGCGGTGGTGAGCGTGCCTCCACCTCTCCTGAATGTCCATCAGCTCCGTCTGCAGGGTGGACTCCGCCCTAGCGTCGGCTGACAGCAGCAGGCTCCTGCCGGCCTCCACAGTCAGGATGTAGCTGCCCTGCTGCCTCTGCAGCACCCGCTCCCTCAGCTGGAGGAGCAGAGACAGGGAGAGTGGGCAGAGGGGGTACAGGTTAACTAAGGGAGTCTAAGGTTGGAAAATGGGTGTGGGTTTATTAGGAGGTTTAGATTTGCTTTGGACAATTTCTTGTTTAATTAAAGTACAGCCTTTGAAGAGTGGCAAGAACTATACGGTTTTTAAATATGATATATGTTTGTAAAGACTGAGCATGGTAGAATTGAAAAAATTAAGCTCTGCATAATTAAAATGAGCTCAAAGTCATCTTCCAGTGACCTCGTAAATTATGCAAACATCTTAAACAACCTTTATGAGAAAATAATTAGTTCAGGGTGAGGTGGGAGTGTCAGTGACTGAACCCATCACCACACTCATCTACCTGCTATACACCTGAAATGAATTTTAATTAGAATTGTGACGTGCAAAGATAATAAAGCATTAATATTTTAGATTGAGTAATTTCAGACACGATTTGCAATTTAAATAAGGTGATGACAGAACGACCTGAAAGGCTCCTCCACAGTGTTGTAACTCACCTGTATCTGATCTAACAGGTTTCTAGCCTGCTGCAGTGCCACTGGCTCTCCTGGCTGATGTACATCTGGATCACGAGTAACTTCTTGAAGCCACTGTAGCAACTTCTCCGCCATCTCCCGGTAGTTCTGCCACTGGCGGACCAGACTATCAATAATGCCCCGTCGCTGCTGTGCTCGCCTCACTACACCCTGCCACTGATTGCTTAGCAAGGCCAGCTTCACACTGAAGTCATCTATATAAGCGGAACAACAGTGAGAAAAAAACATTGGATACAAGTTTTTTTTTTTTCATGACGTGATTTTTTTTTATATTTATATACAGGATTGTGTGTATCTGTGCGTGTGTTTACCTGTCATCCACTTGTCCTTGGTCCAACATATGATGGCCATCACTGATGATGGAGTAGAGAATCTGCTGCCTGCTAAACATCTCTGCCTGGAACAACTACAAGTACACACATACATTAATAACAAAAATTTACATACACAGACAGAAGTAGGTGCACATGTACTGATTCTCTAACCTCATGGTCTCTCTGCTGCTCCAACAAACTCTGGTAGTTTCCTGAGATCTCAGCAGCCAGCTTCTGTTCAGTCTGAGACAGGAAGTCCATCCACGCCTCACACTTCTGGAGGAAACTCTGCTGCTGGAGCAACACTGCCTGCAGTTTACTGCAGAGGGACGGAGGGAAGTTGTTTGGAACATAACACTTTATAATAACAATGTTACATGTAAAATGCATTCACACTGTTTAAAAAAACTTGTTTCATTTATTTGAACAAGTGAAATTTGAAGGTTTTAGATACCTGAATCTCTCTGTGAGGTGAGCGGAGTGAGCAGCCCAAGCTCTGTTGAGACTTTGCAGCCGTTTAACATCTCTGTCACTGACTGGCAGCCTGTACACCAACTCGTTCACACGTTCAAGATCTGGAGACAGACTGCTCAGCTTCAGCAGGTGAACCTGGAAACACATTATTTCATATTTTCAGTAGGACAGTCGAAGGAACAAACATACTTTATCCATCAAATTAAAGTGAATCTAATGAATTTAATTTACTGCAAAGATTTTTGTCAGGGTGATATTTATATATTACACGATTAATTTACACAGACTTTTAGGTGAAAAAGCTGCACATGCTCAAACACAGATAATACAAGAATAACCAAGGCAGCAGCTTCATTCATACCTTCAGTTTTTCCATACGTGTCTGAACCACAGTGAGGTCTGGTGAGCCGACTGGGTCAGACTCCTTCAGCACCTCCTCAGCTTCATCAGCCTTACGGATCAGTGTGTCCAGCTGCTCTCTGAAACCCTCACAGGCCTGAGATCCAGACTACAAACAGCAGACAGACACAGTGAGAATACAGAAGTGATGACATGCAGTATTTCTATCTTGGAGTTGTAAATAGGAAACTGTGAAGTCTATGTCGTTCTGCACATGCTCACAAATCCCTGCCATCCTACCTGCAGTACTTCCTGCTGCCTTTGAAGGGCGTGCTCCAGGGTTGCTAGGCGATGTGTGAGTGACAGGTGGTCAGACTGAAGGGCTGCTGAGGACGAGGCGTCGACTTGGCTCTTTAGCTGTTCCCCTAAAGCCTGCAGCTGCTGTAGGGACTGCTGCACTGACGCCTGGTCACCAAGGCACGCCTGCAGCAGAAATGTCATCACAGAGAGGCGGGTTAGGAACAGAGTCACTAGATGTTTAGAGTATTGAGAAAATGTACATGTACACTCATGGCACAGGCACAACAGGACCAGATATTCATTGCGAAGGCAGTATAAGACATGGGATTTAGTAAAGGAACCCTTGACATATCCAAAATGACAGATTTTAAGAGAAACTGTTGCATGTTTTCATACTTCAGTTTCTATCCTGGGGATTGTGAAAGGGCTAAATTTGCCAAAGGTGGTTAATGTTATTCCCGCAAAAAAAAGCCACGTGATCCTCTTGTGGAAGGTTTGTGTAAAGCTTTCTTGTAAAAAGCTTTCCAGGAAGGACAGCCCGTGCACCAACAACATTCAGCATTTCTCAACCACTTAATGTCTTGCAAAAGTTTCCATCAGTGATCCTCAGTCAAAATAAAGGTCTGCTTACAGTATTTAGGATAGTGTGTCTCTAGACATCGCTCGGCATGGTCCTACAAGCCCAGCGTGACACCAGGGGACCCCTGTAGTGTAAATCAGGGGCCTGTCTTTCCCTTTGCAATCTCCTTCTCAAAAGGCTTTTGTTAGATTGTGCTGTGGATCTACATTCAAGCAGACAAAGGAGCAGGGTGCAATTTGGTATTCTGCAGAGGGGAAAGAAGCTTTGTGAATCCTCATAGTGAGCTGACAAGCTGTTTCAGAGCTTATTCACAAAATCTTAGAGAGGAGGCTGAGGGTAAACTCTGACTGATGTCTGGAAAAAAAGTCCACATAATTACATACTGGACTCACGTGTTGCATTGTCTCATCTCTACTCACATCACAGTCATTTATCCAGGCACTGCTCTCCTCCTCTGTGATCTCCCTGTCCGTGGCGCTCTTCAGCAGGCGATCGGCGCGTTCTTCCTGTTTCTGAACTGCTGTCACACATTGGCCACACAATGACCTGTAGCGCTGCCACAACACCAGCAGGGCTTTGCTGCTCCTCAGCTGCTCTGAGATCTGCTCCAATAGACTGTTCCACCTGTAAGAGAGGAGAAGAAACACATTACATATTGACTTTAGCTCAGCAGCTAGTTGGTAATAAGAATTACAGCTGCAATTTGATTTAAAGGAATACTTTATCCCCCAACTGACCATTTGTACATCAATTATTCACTCCGTGTTATAATTATTGGAAAAACTATCAAAACATCTGTTTATAAACTCTCACACATCTCGTGCAGCATAATACAAATCTCATTTATTCACCAGAATTTTTTTGGATTATTTGTTCAACGTGGAGCATGCAAGAGAAAGTTTTCTTCACATATTCAATGTAACATGCGGTGAGTAATTAATACAAATGATCATTTGAGGTGTGAAGTATTCCTTTCAGTCAGGGACATGTTTTTGTCATCCCCTACCTAATGTTGACATCCCGGAGGGCTGTGTTGAGTGTTTCAGCCACAGATGGGTGACACTCTGTCAATAGCTGGTGTGTTACAGAACCAAACTTCCTCAGGCTGCTCTCCTGTTTGTCCATCTCCTCCTGCAGGTTCTTAAAAAGACAGAAACACAGTAAAGTTAAATTCCCCTTCAGTGTTTGTGAAATTTGCTTAACACATGCTATTTATTATCTCAAGAAGACGTCACTGACAATTGTTCTTTACTCACTGTGTAGATGTTCCTATTCACAATAACCTTAAGCAATTGTTGCAGTACAATATTTAAGCATTACTTTATATAAAAAATAACAGCGTTTTTTAAGGAGAGTGCCACTTTGCACACATGTGCAGCACTCACCTCCAGGCTCTCCACCTGCTGCTGCACTGCCTCTAGAGACCCATTCAGGAGGCGCAGTCTGGACACAGAGTACCTCCCCTCCATCAGGTACCCATTAATCTCATCTGAAGCTCGGCGGTACAGTGTCCACTGCTCCAGCACCGACCGCAGGCTCACCTTCATCTGACTTATCTGAAAGAAATGATGGGAGACAGAACAGGTAAATGTCTCAAAGCAGAATGGGAAAATTTTGGTAACTACCATAAGGGTACGGGATCCTTGAAGCTCACCATGTGGTCCAAATGAGCCCAGGATTGGTTCAGTCCTTTGAGGGTCTCCCTCACAACTGAGCAGGCTGCTCCTTTCTTATCCTGGATGAGTGCATTTCCTCGTTCCTCTGCTTTCTCTAGATCCTTCTCTTTGTCCTTCACTAATTCCTCCAACTCCTGCAAAAACAAAAACATTTTTTTATTATCAGAAATACAGACATTATAAAAACCCAAATTATGTGCAGCATGCATAGCAGCGTTGTATGTACGTTTACCTGACAGTCTTTTAGTGCATTCTGCACCGATGCTACGTCCTCTATCCTGTGTCTCTTCTTCAGTTTCTCCTCCTGTAGTGTGAGCCAGGTTTTCAAGGCCTGAACTCCATTTTCATGCTCCAACCAACCTTCCAAAAGCCCCTCCAACAGCTGAATCTAAAATGCAAACACAATGCAGAACAACTTAAGAACTAAGAGACAGCAAACTAAAAATATAAGGAGGAAACACCTCAGGTACAACTCCTGGCTTCACTGGGACTGTAACATTACCTTCTCAGTGATGAGCCCCTGCAGTATTTGCCACCGTCTGTTCATAGCTCCCAGCTTCTCAGCAAAGTCTGTTTTGTCACTGCGCTTTCCCTCCACATCCTGACTGCTGATCTGCAGCACTGACTGGTTAACAAAGTCCACAGTCAACTGCTTACAGGTCAGATCTATGCGAAACCCCTGTGTAATACGAACGAGACATGACGAGGAAGAGGAATAAGAGAAAATACACAATAAACATAACGGTAAGTTCTTTTGCAAATGACTACTGAGCTCTTTTAAATACACTTTTCTACCTTATACTTCTGCAAGAAGTCCTGGACCACCTCTGAGCCCACAGCTCCCATGATTTTGTCCTGGTCCTCCTGTATGATGTTCTCCATGAGAGATATCCAGCTCATCAGCTCTGTGATGGCATGCCGGGATGCCAGTTTCTCCATCTGCAACTAAGGGATGAGAAAAGAGGGGTTGAAATGTTACAAAAAGGGAAAAAAAAGTTTTATCAGCGATGACAAAACCTCTTGAAAATAACTGACAACCATTAACGGTGCAATGTGTAATACCAGGCCACACTCTCCAAACAGCTGGCTTTTATTTGACCAATTTAACATATTGAATTATCATCTGACTCGTCTGAGCCCATTAGTTAATGAAATCACTCTAATTGGCAGTTCAGCTCAGTGCATGAGAAACTGAAATGAGAAGGGCGAACAAAGGACTTAAGTCAAGAGAGTGTGAGATCAAAACAAACTTGTCCTGTGAAGTAAGGTCATTTTTTAAGCCACTGAGCTCTTAAGCAGAAATGGTTCATAATTGGTTGTATTATTGAGAGCACATGGTAAATATCAATATTCCATCAACATAAGATTGTGTTGTTAATGTGTTAGCTTGCTAACTAGTGTGTCGAATCCATCCTGCTGGCTTTCCTGTTTTCCTTTTTGAATGACAAATACAAACTAGCTGCCGCCTGCTGCAATGGAGAGTTATTTCCTCTCACACAGACACAGAACGTACCTGATAGCTGGTCATTGGCCATCAGTGCCACTAATTCTTTACTGTTGGTTTGGTGTGTCTGGGCCTTAAACCTGCAAGATAGCTTAGCCTAGCTAGCTTACCTTGGCTGTATAACAGCCTAAAGTGGCCGATCGAACCGGTATCGAGGATTTCAGACCACAGATTGTCTGATTATTAGTAACAGAGGAGTTAGTCAAGAGCATAAAAAGACTGCTAAACTTAATGTCAGGGGAGATCACAGGTATCTCAAAACAACAAAAACTAATACTGGACTTGACTTATTCATCCTTTTGTGTTTGACTGAGGGCAGACTAGATGCTACAGTGACTCACTCTCATCTCCAGAGGTATAACTACTATTTCAAGACAGGACAGGCCGGGGCTACCTGGTCAGCATACTGATTTCAGTAGAAATCTCTGCAACATGATACACAGATGTCATTGACATAACGTCAGAACTGTTACTTTTTCCCATTCTGTCAATAACGTTCCATTTTAAACTGAAACTCTGGCCATATTTTACACAGTGCACCTTTAAAGTGTAACAGCTGCTTATGTCAGACCTGGTGTAGCTTCTCTTGTACGACAGGAATACGAGTCAACAGCTCAGCCCACTGAGTGTCAATTTGGCCAAGTGCTGTCCTGAGACCAGCTGTATCTACTCTTTTCAATCGCAGGAGCTGGTTCCCTGTACTCAGCACAGACGAGCGCAAAGATGACTTCGCATCCACCTCTTTGGAAAACTCCTATCAGAGACAAAAATAACAGTGAGACAAGCTGGAGTCTAACCATGCCTTCATTGATAACATCAGTGTTGTGGTGTATTTTTGCTGCTCATGTGATAACCAAACTAACCAGGAAGGCATAGAGGTGATCTCTGACGGTCTCCAGCTCCTGAGGCACTGTCACTGACTGGGTCGTCCAGAACTCCAGTCGGTCCAGAGCCGACTGCAGCCAGTGGCTCAACTCTGCTGACTCACTCTGATACCTGAAGTTTAAACAAAATATGAAATTTTAGTTCTGACATCCTCTGAAAGATTAAAAGGGTATTTTCTCTGTGTTCAGCCTCCAGGTATGACACACAGGATTGCTGACTCATAGCTGTGTAATTGACTTGAGATTTGATTCTTGGCACACTGGCAAACAAAACAATCTCAGACTATTTTTGAGCCTGACCTGCTCCAGTGTTTTAAAGTGGAATCAAGGCGGTGCAGCTCCTTGTTGACTTTGGTGGTGGAGGAGAGCCAGTGTTCTCCCAGCTGGGTCAGCTGGTTCTCCAAGTCTGTACAGCCAACAGACAGAAGCAGCCTTTTGCCCTCCTCCAGGACCTGGTACAGCTGGGGCTGATGCTCCGTCAGGCTGGCCTTCAGACGCTAGAGGACGAAGAAGAGGGCAGATACCTGATTAATTAAAAACTCAATATTCTGACAAAATCTAAAAATGCCAGATGACATCTTAATACTGCATTTATTTGTGCATCTATGTGTGTCAAGTCTGTCGAAAGTTTCTTACCTGGAAGAGACCGATCCTTTCAACAAGTCTTTCCTCTGTCTCCTCTACCAGGCCCACAGTGGGGATGCTACACTCCACAGCCTCCAGCTGTCTACACAGAGCCTGGTAGTCTTCCACAAGCTTGCTCCATGACTTTCAAAGAGAGAAGAAAGATAATGTCCCATTCAACTGAACTGTACTGTTTCTATTTTCTATCATTTTATGAGTCACTCAGTCTTACCTCCAGTATTCCCTCCAGCTCCACTCCCCTCCTGTGGGCCTGTTTGAGCACACTGTGGGCTAAGGCCATGGTCTCCTCCAGGGTCTGGCTTTCCCTCTGCGCCACCAGACCACACACTTTACTGTAGAACGTCTGGGTGAGGATCATATGGCATTCCAGACCCTGGAAAAATTCCTGTATTCAAGGAAAACATAGTTAAAAGACAATGTTAGAGAAGAAAGTCATTAGTCTCTAAATAAACCACAATTAAACTGCATTGCAGTGAAATGCTACCTCCCTTTTACCACCTGCCTTACTAGAGGCATACAGAGATGTCATCATCAAACATAATGACTGCCACATATAAATAATGGCTTTTTTTCGCCTGAATAATAAGGAGCAACTCCAGGTAAGAGAAATCTCTGTTTCCATCACAATACCTGTGCTTTCCCAAATAACATATTAGGATTCAGGTACATCCCTACTCCTTACTTTGTGTTTGTCCAGTAACATCTGAACCTCTATGACAGAAGCCACAGTCATCTTCTGATCGGCAGCCATCTTGTCCTGTGCGGTGTCCACCAGGTCTGTGAGGTCATGAAGTGCAGCTTCATACTGAGCCTTGAGAGACAAGCCGTGGTTCAGGCTGCTACGTCTGGAACCCACCATCAGCACCAGCTCCTCATATGCATCCTAAAAAAAAACCATTGATGTATCAGGTATATTGTATAAAAACAACATACAGACTCATAAAAATGCAATCCCTCTGAGACATCACTTATGACCCAGTAGAAGTGTGTGAGCCACTGCCTTCTGCCTGTACTCATTCCAAAACAAGAGTGAATCTGGGGTTGGCTTTCACTTTCACTGGCAAGCATGTTTACAAGCTATAATTAACAATACTTGGAAAGTATGTCTTTAAGTGTTATGACCATGTTATGACCCCTGGGGCAAAGTGTAAGGAAAACAGGAATGAGCTCCACAGAGAATTTGATCTTACTTGTAGTTTGAGAAGTTCCTGGTTGGAGATTTGGTCAGATTGGAGTCCCTCCGCTCTCGTCTTCAGCTCAGTCACTCTCTGCTCAAACTCTC
This sequence comes from Chaetodon striatus, assembly GCA_029783705.1. Taxonomy (NCBI): domain Eukaryota; kingdom Metazoa; phylum Chordata; class Actinopteri; order Chaetodontiformes; family Chaetodontidae; genus Chaetodon; species Chaetodon striatus. Next base: position 18,185,432 of record JAPZEB010000010.1, read on the forward strand.
TCAGACTCTCCTCCACCTCTGTTAATGTCTACAAGAGATGCAACACATTAAATGAAAATGTCTTCTCAGGAGCTGCACCTGTGTAATTTCTATGTTTTGATTCTTTTGGGTATTTCCCTCGTTCGGTATTATACCTCTATCTGTTTGGACGCAGGTCTGTCCACAGTTCCAGCCATCTTCTGTAGCAACAGGTGTTTACTTTCACT
>JAPZEB010000010.1:18202280-18216597 GCA_029783705.1 Chaetodon striatus
GTGATGGTCATTTCTCTTGCTTCCTCCTCAGGGAGGTCAAAGGTGAATGTCACCTACAGATGTCAAGTGATTGGAGTCATTTCTTTCACTCTTAATGTCACACATGCTACCATGATGACAGGGTGTTTATAGGTATCAGGCACTTCAATTTATTCCATTTTACGACCTTATCACGATCATTTTTACTCAAAATATCAGACTGATTATTAGACAAATCATCTCTTTCTTATTCAAGCGTTGTAGGTAAGTATAACTGTGCATAATATATATGTGGTCTCGTGCAGAGGTAGGTTTTATGTACGAATATTATTATTAGAGTGAGTAACATTTTGCCAACAGGTAAGTGCAAGTATAAAATAAAAAAGGACGAGGATCAGTGGTAGGTTTAAAGATCTGTAACATCAGAAGTGTGGACTTTCATGCAGAAGAGCTTGACTCAGTCTGGGAGAAAGAAATAAAAGAAATTAAGATACATACATTAAATTAGATAACTATGTTTCTGTCAATTAGAGACCCTGTTTAAATACATGAAATCCTAAAACAAGTCATCTGAGATCTGCTGATATTAGAGCAAATGGGTATGTTAAAAAGCCCTTCTGCTCATTCTTGGCTCTAAAGTCAGTGTAAGCTAATTTCCATGATAACATTCATGATATTGTAGTTACTGTATTTAAAACATAGACATGCGTATTAGTAGTTGGTCTCAAACATGACCCTGAGCCAGGTCAGATAGATTCATTGTTTCAAATCTTGGTGTGTCTGGTTGAAATGGCTGAGATGCTTTAGCTGTTTGTCCTCCTCAGATAGTCACGGAAGGTCACTTGCTTCTTCCTCTAAAGGCTAATCTTTGCTACAATGAGCTTAAAGGCAAAATCGGCCCAGAATCCAAGGATTGGAGGATAATACTGGTCCGATGGGGGCTCAACAAAAACACACACATTCCTGAGGCAGCCTGTTTCGACACTGCAGCACCCAGAGAAGCAAGTGACAAGTCAATGTATAACTATGTTACTCTCCTGACAGGGCAACAAATGACCAACTAGACACCTCAGATGTTTTGAGGCATGACGATTTTCAGTTCTATAATAACAGAGATTTTGTAGTTTTGGTGGGAATAAACTAATAAACAAAAGGTTACACAAACAAACACTTCTCTGGAGTGTGGGGCTTTTATTACATTGATAGGTAACATAATATATTACATAAGACATAATATGTAACAACTGATCAACGGCAACATGAAGACTGCACAATACCTGCAGGATGTTGCACTGCTGGATGGTGGTATGCTGCAGTTGGCTGGCCTCCTGCTGCAGAGTCTGAGCTGTGCGGCAGATAGGCAGGCTGGCCACCACCTCCTCTGGTAGCCGGAGGGCGCTCTGACACTGCTGTACTGCTGCCACCTGCTGCTTGAAGCCCTCCATTTCCACCAACAGACGCTTACGAAGGAATGAAGGGGATGTTAGAGAGCAAGGAGGAATTGCAACTGTAACTGTGAGCATGCACTGTGTGTATGTAAAATATTCTCTCCATGTTTTAAGACATTGTTGACCCCCAAATCAAAAATACATATTCTTCCTCTTACCTGTAGTGCTATTTATCAGTCTAGATTGTTTTAGTGTAAGTTGTAAGTGCTGGAGATATCAGCTGTAGAGATGTCTGCCTTCACTCCAATATAATGGAACTAGATGGCTTATGGTGCTTAAAGTGCCAAAAAAAAAAAACACATTTAAAATACTCAACAGCGATGTCGCTTTCAAGAAATCATGACCCACTAACTCATGACCTTCCACATGAGCAGTTTCATGTAGGAACTATTTTCTTTCTATCAAACTACACCTGCCAACCATATCACTGCTCAGAGGAAAGCGTACATCTGCTCATGGGCTAGTGGCTCGTGTTCGTGACAGCACAAGATGTGAACATTAATGCCATCCTCCTCTGCTGAGCTGTAACATTAGCTAGCTCAGTGGTGCGAGGTGAGCTAGCAGTGGATGTGTGCTTCCTTTTGCACAGTCATATAGAGAGATGGTGGGTGTAGTTTGATAGACAGAAAATAGTTCCTACATGAAACTGCTCACAACAGGTTCTGCAGATTATCTTTAGTAACTAGGTCACGATTTCTGGAAAGAGACATTGCTGCTGAGTTTTTCACATGTATTTTTTGGCACTTTGAGCATCACCCTCTAGTTGGGTTACACTGGAGGGAGGGCAGACATCTCTGTGGCTGATATCTCCACCAATTGGCAACCCAAACCAAAACAACCTTGACTGATAAATAGCACTACAGGTAAGAGGAAAAATGTGTTTTTTTTGGTGTACTGTCCCTTTAAACAGCGATTATAAACAAAGCTTCTTGATTGTGTGTATTCACCTGTCTCTGTGTGAGCTGCTCTCTGAGGCTGAGCCTGTTGAGGTCAGGGGACGCAAGTGTGATCTGGATCTGGTCTACAGCAGCATGGAGTATCTTCACCTCTGCCTCCAAACGCAACATGTCCTGAGAGATAAACAGACAGATAAAACAAATCAAAGGGAAGCACATGCAAGAGTAGGAGCAGCTTTACTGTATATATCATGTACTGGTTGTCTACAGGTATCAGACACTTAAATCTAATGCTTGTTAGACCCTTTTAAGATAACTTTCCAAATTTAACAATTGTAGATTAATCTTTTTTTTTTTTCTTATTTAAGCATTAAAGGTAAGTAGAAAGGCAAGTAGTATATATGGTTCTGTTCAGAGGTAGGTTTTATGTAGGAATATGATAGTTAGGGGAGTTATTTTTAAATAACCTTTTGCCAACATGTAAGTGCAAGAATAAAGTAAAAAGACTGTATTAGGTACAGTGGTAGGTTTAAAGATTTAACATCAGAAATGTGGTTTTTAAAAAACAAATTGATAAAAAAAGATAAAATCTCTTTTGTGGTTACATCCTCACAAATTACAAACTAATATTTCTAAAATTGAATTTAAGACATTTTAGGACTTTTTAAGGACCTGCTGACACCCTGTTCTACACACAGGTTAAAATGCATCAAGAACTATTAATGCTGATATGGACTTACATATTTACCTCACATCAGTGCATACAAGTGTTTTTTAGTTCAGTTTGAGCCATAAATAAAAAGGTAGGTATCTCTTTAAAGCAAAACTCCTTATTTGCAAATTATAATTGACCAAGATGAATTTCATGTGATAGGAAATTAAATAACATGTTGCTACAAATAAGGATTGTGCTGTGTCTACTCTAGACCCAGAAAAAAAAATCCAAACTCACTAGGGGAATTGTGAACAAAATTTCCAAACACCCAATGTTATTAGCAACAATCAGCAACAGACTGTCATCTGGGCACCAGCTGTATGGCAATCAGATTAGTTTAACAGATTACTGCTGCAAAAGCTAAAACAGTGCATTCCTTTATGATGGTGTAATGCTGGATAAAGGACCATAAGGGGGCACTGTTGTGTTGTAGCTTTGGTGTATTTGACTCAGTCCAAAGGGATGTGCACCAAATGTTTGGATCTAAGAAATTGAATTGGCTACATTTCTTAATGAAGATGATTTGATCAGAGAGCCCTAAAACTATTTAGAGGTGAAGTGTTATTGATGTCTTATTCCTGTAATGGTTGCCTGAAAGTGAATCTTGTTTACCTTTGCTGCATCCTGCAGACTCTGGAGGCGAGTCTTGGCAGTTTGCTGCAGCTCCTCTGTGCGTCTGCTGAGGTGTTTCACCTGCTGGATCCACCTCTCTGTCTGCAACACCTCCCCCAGCTGCCCCTCCCTCTCCCCCATGGCCTCCAAGTCGCCATGGAGACCCCGACACTCCCGCAGCAACGCCTGTCACCATAGGAATATAAATTACAAGTCAAAGAGAGGAGCCTTTTGTACGTGCAATTATACTAATTAAGGCCGGCCAACACAGTGTACAGTACATGGCATGTCACTGAGAAATCAAACAAGTGTGTGAAGCTAATTAGCTGTTAATTTGTGAGGTGTCTTCAGATTTAGTTGGTTAATGCAGGAAATATTAGTATTTATTTTTGTGGAAACATAAATGTATAATTATATTTTACACAAAAATAAAGACTAATATTTGGTAAATGGACTTTTACTTTTACTCACACACACATTCATACACTGGTGGCTGAGGCTACCAGACAAGGTGCCATCTGCTACTCAGTTTTAAACATTCACACACACTGCAACTAGGCGTTCAGTATCTTGCCCAAGGATACTTCGACATGCAGACTGGAGGTGCCAGGGACTGAACCCTCGCTCTACCTCCTGAGCCACAGCTGCCCCCATTTGGGTTCTGGGATTTCAGAAACCATTTTTTCAGACATCTTTAAGTCATCCCCGCTACCTGCTGTGTGACTCATTAAGACTCACCTGGTGTGCTCGAATTTGCTCCTGCAGCTGGGACGCAGAGCCCCAGACAATGCTACCAGTGACCAGAGCTTCTGCCTTTTCTGTCCAGCCCAAAATGAATGCCTTCATACCCTGATATTCCTCCACCTGTCTCTCCGCCTGTTCACAAGAGACAGACCCAGACCAGAAGAATTAATGCAGAGAAAATAAATAAAATACGTATCAAAGAGAATCACCTGATATTGGCCACAATGGTCTGATAACTATGTAAAAGATTTGTTTGATCATGAAAGCAATATTGGGAAATTTGTCTTTAGGGAGGTCTATGTGACATGCTGAACTGAATATGAATATCCTACCTTCTTTAGTCTGTTGGCTCTGTCTTGGACCTGCTGCGTGGTGTGTCGCTGCACCTCTGTCAGTTTGGCCACAGCATCGCCCAGCTGCTTACACAGCAGAGGGTTCTGCTCCCCAAACTCCTGCACTGCCACTCCTAACTCCGCCAGAGAGCGACCACAGCAGTCACTCTCTTCACAAAGAGCCTGTAAGAGAGAAGTGTAGGAAGGTAAGGCATAAAGGGAGGAGAAAGAACAAGGGGAGTACAGTGTAAGTTAAAACTAAGAAGTGGACTTAAGTACACCCTTCATCACAGGTGGCTATCTTTGTCTGTTTGAAGTTAAAAAAAAAGAAGTATTTTTAAAGAAAAAAATCACATTCTACAACAGTGGTTCTCGGACATTTTCGTGTCAAGGACCCCTAAATTTGTACAAATTAGGTCACAGACCCCCATTTAAAAAGATTTCACTTCAGGGACCTTCATGTATAAAGGTTTCAGTTGTTAGTTATCATTAAGGCCAGAGTACTATAGTTGACAACTATAGTTGAGGAGAAAGTGAAACCTATGATTAGAATAGTCACTCTTATGACTCATAGGGTGCTTTTCATTATGCTAACGTGTCTTGCCCTTCGTCTTCGCTCATCCAAGCGAGGATGTGAGAGACAGGGGTGTGAGAGAGAGATGCATAGGATACACCTATGTTTAGGGGATTAAAAGATCCTTCATGAAGGCGGAGGGGGAATTATTTTCGGGTCATGGAAATAAAAAGGACACAAGGAAGTATAAGTAAGAATAATGAAAAGCACCCTTACTCACACTGGGCTCGCATCTATAGTTAAATAAATATTGTAAATGAACTCTTCACCATTTCTCTAGGGACAACCTATAACTCTATTCACACCTAGCTGAAAACCATTATTCTAGTCTTTATGTTTATTTGCTGTCTTGGCAAGAGTTAGATATAAGGACTGATGCCACTCTTATGTTTGTACAATAAATAAGAAGCTTCAGCCAGCCTGGCTCTGTTTCCACCTATCCACCTACCAGCACCTATAAAGCTCCTGAATTTACCACTTTATATCTTCTTTCATTTTTCCAAAACCAATTTGTGGTTTTACAGGAGAGGAATGATTAATTACTGAACTTCAGAGGTGCTGGTAGGAATAGTTAAAAAATGAAAAACTACTCCTTTAACTACACACTCTCGAGGCCTTAAGGATCTACAGATGGGCAGAGGAGTGAGAGAAGAAAAAAAGTTGGGGCGACAAGAAGGAGAACAGGAGGGAAGGGGCTCAGACTCCCATCTGGGATACTTCTCTCAGAAGTGGGTCACTGTTGAAGGCAGAATTCAGTTCATGCCATTCCAACTCTCGCACACTCATTAACCTCAACATCTGCAAAATGAATAGCCAATTTAACAGGGGTTAATTGCTTGTTAATTAGTCAATCTGTCTGGTTGATTACTTTGGTCTCTTCTTTGGCCTCCTCCAGGTCGGCACCCTTGTCTTCCAATTTCAGAGCGATGGTCTTCAGCTTCGCCTCGATGTCATGGAGTCTAAAGCTGAAGTCTTCTTTGACATCTCTGGTCTGCTGCACCTCCCTTTCTCTCGCCTGGACCTACAGCAGATGGCAGAAATACAAACATTTAACTGTGCTGTCAAAACATAAGCCTTTAACAATGCTAAATGGTAAAGGACATTTCAGCGTGTACTCCCTGGACACACTAAGAGCCCTGCTGCAGAGAAGTAGAGTCAAACACAAGACCGCACTGCAGAACTCATACAAGTGAGTACAAGCTTTACACTGGTACATACAGTCATGTAGTTGCTTTTACAGGTTGTTGTTTTTTTTTTTTACCTGTAAGTGTTTGCCTAGTAACACCCATTTGACAGTCCTAATGAGTTAATGAAATTGCAACATTTAATAAAATTTTAAATTGTAGCCAAGAGAGGTCACCTGGTCTTCAGCGGAGCCCAGAGCCAGAGCCACCTCAGCCAGCTGCATGCTGAGCTCAGAGGGCAGACCAGCCTGGAGGTCCTGGTACTTGGACTGCTGCAGCTCTGTCATGCGCTCCACACTCTGGCGCCTGCTGATGACCTCACCATGTGCGGTCTACATGAAAAACAACATCACATGATGGACCTTTATGACATGATACTGTTTTCATGTCTGAACAAGTCAGAGAAACCAGAGTTCTGTACCTAGCTGATAAAGGTATGTCGATTTGTCCTTATGCTCTATATATAGCTCTCTGTTGTGGCCTACCTCCAGCTCTTGCAGCAGTGAATCCAGGTCTGCCGTGGGACTCAGCAGTAAGCCACGAGTATCTTGGATCCAGCCTTTGACCAAGCCCAGCTCCTTCTCAACGTCCTCTCTTTCCCTCAACTCCTGGTGTACCTGAGCCCTGCTGGCTCGTACCCGCAACACGAGGCTAGATAAGACAAAGTGAATACATTTAAATGGGATATTCATGTTATTTTTTGGTACCTGCTCTTATCAAATGGTATGTAACTTGCATGGAAATAAATAAATCACAAAGAGAAGTGACTGTCTTGCGTCACAAAGTAAATGTTTTCAAAGTAAATGATGCATATTTGGAGCATGCACCAATAGATATCTAGAAAAAAATGGCAAAGGATAAAGTAAAAGATTAAACAAAAAGGAAATTGAAGTCCCATGTGAGAGTTTGTTAGTGTGATGGGCTGCAAAACAACTTGTATATCAACCTAACTAAGTAAAAGTCAAGAGGGATCAGCTTATGTTTTAAACTTGCATGTTTGACAAAATTTCTTGCCCTGTTTTTCAAAGTTGATTATACAAGACTTGATCCTGTCTATGGTCAGCTGCAGCAGCCACAGCACTGGCTCACTCACCTGTCATATTGCTCCTGCATGCTTCTGATCTCTTGTAGGCAAGGTGTCTCCTCGTGTCCATTCTCTGTCTTTTTCTCCATCGCATCCTCCTCCTCCTCTCCTCTGAGGCTGCGAGTGTGTTGCCCCAGCAGGGCCAGGATGGACTGCTCCCTCTCCACTTCTTGGCTGAACGAGTCATGGTACTCCAGGAGGCTCTGGAGCGCTGCCCTGGTGGCAGCCTTCTCCACTGTGCTGTCTGGGACACGGCTGTGGAGGTCTTGGGACACAGAGCGTACCTTCTCCATCTGAGGGAAGTATGTGCAAAGATTCAAGTTCAGTTGATGCAGCAGATTCACATTTACTGTTGTAATTTAAGGCTAATTAACATGGATGAAAACAATGCTCAATTTAAAGGGGACCTATACTGCTTTTCCTTTATTCCTGTCATATACATAATGGTACAATATCAGATGTTCATACTAACGTGGCCAAAGTTTCACATGATGAGGTAAACATATGTAAAGGTGTGACCCCACCTGTGACATTATTTCATCTCAAAAATACTCTTTCAAAGATTTATCTGCAGTACACATTACTCCCCGTGATAGTCAAAGGCAGAAAACAAGAGTCAGGAGATTCAAGTGCTGAGAATGACATCATGTCCAGTTGAACAAAGGGGCCATAGAAAAACAGTGGACAACAGGAAAATGCCACATATGAGGAAGTGACCACCATTCCTTACAGTTTGACCTAATTTCCCTTCAAGGAGCAGTGCTTTGTGGGAACTGTTGTGAGCTAACAGTGATCACACTTGAAAGGGGTCGAAAGGCGGGAAAACGCTTCATGACACAGTGTTTTGGCAGAGGCAAACAACTGGCCTGAAGCCTGGAGTTACATCACAGCGCACCAACTGGTATTCAGCAGTTGCTGCGTTTGACCTAAATCGGTAGAAGCATGAACAATTTTCTAGACTTACTGTAAGTGTCATGTGAGTATAAACAGCTCTGTGGCCTGTAGGCACACTGATGGTTGGTTTTACACTGTACATGGGCATTATTGAAACACATGCACGACACAGACAGTGTGAACTTGAGCATGCAGAGCACACACTCACACAGGGAGCCATGTACAATATCACCAACAAGTGCACAGTAGATTCACAGGTTGCCTTAACCGAATATTTGACTGCATTTCTTTTAGAAATAATGAAAATATCTAAAGTTTGACAGATTAGACACACTGAGGGCAACCTGCTGTAACTTTTTAGCAATCCACATCCCGTCCAGGTGGTGGCATGTGCATATTGATTAGCTATTGTCTAGTCTTGTCCATCTCATTGGTCGGTTTAATTACGTCATATAATTACAAAATGCCTCTGCTATCACTGCAGGAACACAATCATTCATCTGCTTTGTGTGATGTTGACATGAAAAATGACCACTTAGTTGGTGTCTCTGCTCAACCTTTCTATCCATGCCCTTATAAATGCATAAGCTTATTCTGTCTATTGATTATTAAAAAATGAAAATAAATTAATAAAACATTTAATGCTAAAAAAAAATGTGAAAAATTAAAAACTTAAATGCTAAAAAATAATAAAAAAATGCTATACTATCTCTAATTATCATTGACAAAAAAAAGAAAATTAAAATGATGCATAAAATTAGATTATGGTGTAATTCTTAATTTTAAAATGATGGACGACAAGAAAGAACACAACCACTGCTCTTACCTTGTCAGTGAAGTTCCTCCACTCCCTTGCAGTGTCCTCCAGTGCTCTCTCCTGGGCTCGCGCCACACTGCGCAGTCTGGTCCACCGCTGCCACAGTGACGACACAGAGTGGCTGGTGACAGCTTTGCTGGACTCCGAGATGATCTGCTCTAACTCTGTTGCATTCTCCTTCAAAGCATTTAGAGGCAGCTCTAACAGGTCGATGTGAGCCACCAGAGACTACAGCCAAAAGATGAAGACAGATACACACAAGATATTTCATGAATGCAGTCTTCTGAAACATTTATACTATGGGAAAGTAATATTTTCCCCTAAAAGAAACAAGTATGCAGGCGCACAAGAGAACAAGGAATAATGCACAAACACTCAACTGTTTAAATATTAATGTGCATCTGCTGCCATGACAAGAACAAATGTTGGAATTTAATATAACAGCCACCTGGGACTGCACATGCAAGCTAGACGATTTATACAAGCGTCAGATAATCTTCTTCTACAGTATCTCTGTTTTTTGAGTGTAAGAAAGTCTCCCACCTTGTATCTCTGACACTTTTCCTCCGCCTGCTGGATGTTGACGGCTTTAGCTGTAGTGAACATAGCCATCTTGCCCTCTGCGTCATTCATCTGTTCAACTAGCGTCTCCTTCTCATGTTGGAAGGAGGTCCATAAAGCTGCACAACTGAAAATATTATACAAATTACAGATTACTACTGAGGGGGATTTACTATTAAAATATGCATCATACAGCCTGCACATGCCAGCTGTGTATACATATATTACCTGGCTCCCCAGCAACACTAATACACACCTCTGAAGCACGTCTCTGTAAGCATCCAGTTGCTGTTCGACTTCTGTGTTTCTCAGCAACATTGCCTCAACTTTTTTTCGAAGTTCGCCCATCGCTCCTGCTTCCATAAAATCCTCCAGCAGAGGATCCAAAGTCCTCATCTCCTGTAAACCAGCTGTGAAGTTCTTTTCCTCGCCTGAAAGGTCTTCCAGGTCCTGCACACAATCTGTTTGGCTCTCTAGATCCACCCCCGTGCTGGCCCTCTGGAGCACAGCCGCAGCAGAGTCCAGACATTTCTGCATTGACTGCAGAGATAAGTGGTGCCTCTGGACCAGGGAAAGAGTTTGATCCACAGCCAGCTAGAGAACGAAGAATGTGATTTCATTAACTTTGGGTGATTTCTACATTCATTTCTTCACACAAATGAAGTAAGAAATGCATGCCTAAATCATTACAGTAAGCATGATCCTGTGCAGTGTCTGGGTCAATACTCAAAAATAAATCCATGTCACACAATACTCCTTACTCTCAAAGAAAGTAATCATTATTTGACTTATTTAATCCCTAGAGGAAGTTATTAATTACAGTACTAATTACATTACTGTTGCATTACTCCACCTGATATGTACTGTCATGTAATTGCCAGTTAACAATACAACGTTAAACCTTACATTGACCACATTTCGGCACAAATCCCTATCCTAATCAGGAGGACATACACAAGATCTTTCTTTAATGCTCTTTAATACAGCAATGCCACAAAGCCGCCAGCAGAATCAGCCCAAAGAGCACTGGCAGTGGGCTATAACTGCCTCAAAATAAAAGTTTGTCAATATATTAAAAGATTTTAAAGAGGCTGGCTCTCCTAACACCTCACAATACAAATATTACCCCCAAAATATAGTAATAAATAAAATAAAATAAGACACTAGCCATTGAATGATGACAGAAAAGGAAAACTAGAGAGCGTTGCTGTTGTCGGCACATTTGATGATTTTTTTACTGTCCCCATTATGCAGATTCAGTAATTAAGGATTTAACGCAAGCAACAATATTATTGTTTGATTAGTAAATGTAATGTTATTACTGATATTAAGAATTGTAATGCGTTACAGTACATTACTGTTACAAACAAATGTAATGTGATTAAAGTCATGCGTTCCTTTTTTACTCGTTAGCCCCAACACTGGTGCTGTCAGTAAAAAATTTAAAGTACACCATGTTTGCACGTGTAAGAATGTCCTGTTCCAGAGCTTTACTTCAAGTGTCAGTATGGTGTACACCTCATTTTCAAATTTAGGTTTTTACACAGCTTCCTCTCACAACGGCAAATGTCAAAATTCTCCTCAGTGGGAAATCAAATGAGTGGTAATTACACATTTTCTCTGTAAAACTTTAGTGATTAGAAAACGCTCTGCCATTTCACTGTAACTTTTACTTGTTATTCAACATAATGGAATCTTTGGGATATGGTACTGTAACACATTAAATCCCCAAAACAGTTATACATTAATAATAACGTAAGTACTTATTCAAACTTCATGGAATCTCTTGAACTGTCCTTTAAATATTTCAGCTTCCCTGTGCCTATTAATATTGATAGTATGGGCAGACAGGAGATGGAAAAATAATATTCAGTGGGTTTGAGCCAATAAATGATGGAACAGATTCTTGAGGACTTCAGGATATTGACTTGGCCGAGGCGGTAATTGATCAGCTTTGTATAAATTAGAAAATAAAGTCATAGAAAATGTCCTCATAAGTGTTACTTCTGAATAATATTGTTCACATACCTGTTTTTTGCTAACTCCTTGTTGAACTTCAGCTCCCAGCTTCGCCATCTCCTGTAGTTTCTCTTCTATGTGGGCAGGAACAGGTTTTTTTCTACTACAATACCTTTGCTTCTCTCTGCTCCCCAAGGCATCCCCTATCCTAAATCTACTTCTCACTTCCTCTTCCACGATCGTCAGTTTCCGCACTTCTTCATGCACCCTCTCAATTTTGACCTCTGACAGGGCCAATGGCTCTTCCAATTTGACCTTGATAGTCCTCAGCCATTCCAACATTTTCTCAGTCTCTTTTGTGAAATCTTCATTCTTTGTCACCTTCTTTTCACTTTCATCAACAAAACATTTTACTTCACATCGTAAATACTGCAATGATTCGAGCTGCAGTGTAGTTTCGTGAAAGGCAGCAGGATCAAACTTCAGGCCAAGGCCTTTAGTTTGTTGGTTACATTCTTCAGCCTGAGAGCTCACACAGTCCAGACTCTCAAGCAGTAAATAAAGGCTTGTGATTCTATCCATGGCACCAATGTCTGCGTCTGACTTCAGTCTGACCAGCTTCTCTTTCACAGACTTAAACTCTGAGTCCAACTTGGCAGATACTCTGTTGTGTTCAACTAGTGTTTTCAAGCAATCATCTAAGTGCTTAATTTTCTGATCGTTTGTCTTTTTCAGCGTGTTGTGGAGATCGACCAGCTGCTGTGTCTCATCTGCTCTGTATTGCTGACCTCTACTGAGAAACCCCTCATTTTTGCCATGCAGTTCTCTCACAGCGGGGCTAATATGGAATAAACTTTCATTAATACTTCTGTATTCATTTATTAGACGAGCAAGTTCCTCATCTCTAATACTGATAGTCTGCTTCTCCAGATTGTCAAACTGCTCCTGAAGCTCCTCCAGTGCATTACGAGTGATATCAAAGAAAGTGCTGAACTCTTTTCGCTCTAAGATTATTTGTTGGACTCTGTCTTTTTTCTCTTTGGCTAGAGCTAGGATGGCGTTGTACTGCTGAGGCAGGGCATTGAGCCTCTCATCTAGGTAGCAATGATCGATCTCGTTCAGAGTGGGGAGGATCTCCTGCCCTATTCTTTGGACAATAAGAAGAAGGTTCTCGTACTCTGAAGCTTGTTCTAGGACATTCTGAAAATTACACAATTGTGTTTGCACCTCGGAGCTATCGTCAATGTTGCTTAGATTGATCTCAGGGAAGGTGATGGCATCTGCTCGTCTTAACCAGTGGCAAGTTTTATCCAGGTCAACCTGGAAGTACTTCCTGGAGGTCAAGGCTTTCTCCAAGTCTGCGAGACGCTGGGTCGTCCTCTGGAGGGCGGTTTCAAACACTGACTGCAGATTCTCCAGTCTCGCCAGTGTCTCTGCTCTCTCTTTGTCACTGGCATCTCTCTCTAGCTCTCGCCCTTGTACCCAAAGAGATGCCAGCTCTCTCTGGTATGCTCGTAAACCACTCTGGACTCCCCGACAAGCAGCAACCTGTTTGGCTAGGTCCTCAGGGAGAAGTGCAATGTGGTCATCTATCAAAGCCCTCCTCTCCTGTTGCTGTACCCAAGACAGTGCTCTCCCCAGGCCCTGAAGAAACTGTGTCCTCTCTGTGAAGGCCTAGAAAAGAAGAATAAACATTTATTTAAAAAAAAAAAAAGGTTCAACAGCTTGAAAAAGATATAGATTGTTTTTACAAAGTCTAATCAGTAAAGTGGACTGTTAAATCCTTCCACAACCAGGAACCATGGATTACCAGAACCATGTGGAATCATGGACAATTTCATCATGGACATTTCACTGCAGTTGTACTATGTATAACTTCCATGTGACAAATAAATGATGATGATAACAACCAAATAGCAAACCCCACAGCTGAAAAAAACAAAGCCAATGCAGAAGTGCCAAAAAACTGCAGTTCCTTGATTGACCACTTGAGGCTGGCTCTAAAAGTGAGTCAGTTCTCATGGACCCCAGTGTTAAGATGCCTGACTTTACAGCAGAAATAAACATGTTTAAGTCTGCTAAAAAAGATGGTTTTAGTCTTTATAGCTAATCTCCTCGTTCAACAACAGTAACTGGGGTGAATTTCAATAAAGCTCACCCATTTGATTTTTTGTAAAGCTTAAAGTTATGCATTATCAATGGTGTGGCCAATTTCATGACAGGTGGGTGCCATACGTTGACAAGTTGCTACTACGGTGACAATGTTGGTTAGTTAATGTCAGTATGGCGTAACCCCAGATACACAGATTATAGGTGTAGCTCAGAGGCGATTTCTCTAAGACTGCAAGGGAAGCTCAGCTTCCCCAAAAATGTCAAAAATTGAATGGTCAAATATGTACCGTTGTGTTAACATTTCATTGACTACAAATGCGTTAGAACATGTTCATCTCGAAGACGAGTTCGTTCAGAATCAGCTACTTATCACAAATCGACTGACTCGATGTTGTTAACTTCTCAT
>JAPZEB010000010.1:18244100-18267139 GCA_029783705.1 Chaetodon striatus
GTTTCACAACCACTAACACTTTGTCAACAACTGCCAGTGAAGTTGTTATGCTAATAAGTTAACAAAAAACACGAATAAAAGACGCTATCTACAACTGCCGTTCTGTCACATCTGCTCATTGCCGATTTTGGTGCACAACAGATTCCTCATCTCAGTCTGGATCTGACTGAGGCTCAAATATGTATGGCTGAATCCCTCTGATGTTTCCTCTAATGCTAACGCTAGCCATCTTGATGCACACTGCTCTTTCACTTGTGAAGTGCGAGCAGCGCTGGTGAAAGCAGAAAGCGAAACTTACTGCCAGCAAATTTCTCAAAGAAGGACAGATCTGCTTCCAGCACCATTTAAGAGTGGGAAAAACATGTTCATCAAAATATTATTATTAGTATAAGTATTTTAAAACGTGTCTGGAGAGGGACTTTAAGCTCAGCTCAAAGCAATAATGATAATTCCTTGGTGGTAATGGACATGGTCAGGTGTCTGAGAGGTAATTAACTGTCTGGTGCAGGGATGTGGGGACTACCTTAACAGACAAGCACCTGACTCTTGGCCAGGGCCCTGGGGTGCTCTAAAGAGGCTGCCAGACTGTTACACCTGCCAGCTTCTCAGAGAAAGACACAGAGACTTCTCAGAAAGAGAGACACACAGATATTTTTTGAAGAGAATAGCACAGAGACCCCGCTGTGGAGCTTTCTCTTATCCCTCTTGGCTATGTGCCCACTTTGAGCTTACGCAGCCTACGGCAGGTCCCGCCACTCCAACAAGCCCACCAGAGGACACTCCACAGTGGGCATGTCAATACAGACATCCCCTTGAGCGCTCGCCCATGGAAAGTTGATTGATTCTTCAACTATTACATCATTTCACATTCAGCAATTTCCTTTGTGCATGCAATCTTTGCTTCGCCTGCCCGATCCAGGCAAATAAATTAAAAGCTAGCACTAGCCTGTAACTGTGGATTTAGAGCATTCCCAAACATGTGATTATTTAAAGCCTCTCAAGCAGCAGTGGCAGCAAGGTGGAAGAACACAGAAAGACTTATGACAAGAAGATTGCAGACTTCACTCCCTAAAAGGCTGAATAATTCTGGTTTATGTAAGCGACTAAATTACACTCCCCTAACTCCACTATCAACAACTACTTGCTCTGAAATCATTGCTGCCTCACTGGAGCTTGTTAATGGGCAATAGTGTGAGACTATAAAGCCATTCTGGATGGCAGTCAGACACGAGTATGAATGAGTTTTATTATGTATCCCGCAACCAAAGTTATTAAAATTTTTCGGTCTTGCTCAAAAGGCTGGATTGGAAGTAATATTCAGTGACATTCAAATAAATATAAACTCTACCTCTTTCTATCCCTGAATAACCCAACAAAATGTGATTTAATCTGTGTATTTGCTGTTCTGTGTCTGGTACGTCTGTCCTGGGAAAACTTCTCAGGAGGTGAGCCGGAGGTGATGCACTTTATAATTCCAGCAGCAATAAAGAGAAGGATCAGTAATGGCTGAATAGGCTAAACAAGAGTGTGATTTACAAGTGATATCTGCCACTTGCAGTGTAGAGCTGCTATGATTCATCAATAAAAATCTATTAGTTGTCTACTATTAAATTAATTGTTAATTAATTTGATAATCAATTTGAGTAATTTTCTTAAGAAAAATGAGTAAAAATTCTCTGATTCCAGCCTCTTAAATGTGAATAATTTTCCAGTTTCTTTATTCCTCTATGACAGCAAGCTGAATATCTTTGGGTTGTGAATGCAACAAGATATTTGAGGACACGGGGGACTCTGAAAAGCCCTGATTCTAACATTTAATAGACCAAACAACTAATCAATTAATTAAGAAAATAATCAACGGATTAATTGTCAAGGAAAATAATTGTCGGTTGCAGCCCGACCACAGTGCAAAAACACCACTGTGAGGACTGCATATGACTATAAATTTATATCACCAATGTTTTAAGAACATAGTAGGAACTCAACACATGTCCACTTTAAATAAGAGCTGAGAAAAAGACATCTCTTACTTGGATCCTCTGCAGAGCTGTAGAGGCCTCGGCGACACTCTGTGGCACATCAAAGCATTTGGCGGTGCTGATTTTGGCGTTGACCAACCACTGCTGGAAGTCTCTCAAGGCTGCACGGAACCTCTGCTCCAACAAGCGCTCCTTATTTTGACACTCCCTGGACGCACGGAGACTGAGACTGGGGGACAAGAGAGAAATTCAGGATTGATTTAACATGTTGTTCACGGGGTTGAAATCCATCTTGAGTGCTGTACAAAGAAAGAAAGGGGTTACAACCAGAGGAAGTGTTTGCTGTCTACTGCCCATGTGCTCATCAAAACAAAGAGGAGAAATGTGCAGATGCTCAAATATTATACATGCTGTCCTTACATTATGGAGGAGGAGGAGAAAGGGAAGCCTGGGAGATGAGCAGGAGTGAGAAACAAGCAGGTGGAGAAATGGCAAAGTGGGTGAAGTGGAAGGAATGAGCGTTGGGGTAAAGAGGGAGAGTGGGGGATGGTGGTAATGGGGACTGCGTGGGAGGGGGTTGAGAGGCAACATATGAGTGGGGCAAGAGTTCACAGCGGTGACAAGATGGAGAGAACGAGGGATGACAGATTGATGCTATAAGAAAAATGGTTAGATGGAAAGGATATGGCGGGGATACAATATGAGAGGGGAGAGGTTGCAGTGAGGGGTGATGATATTGTTGTTTAAGTGGGTTTTAGTAGGTTTATTTATCACATCCTGAGATTTGTTTTCTGATCCCTCAGAATCTATAGCTGGAACCACAGAGTACAGCAACAACACAGACTGGTAATAACAGATAGCTGAAACAAAGTGGATGACATTAGTGTATGGTATAAAATGAATTTCAACAGACATGTTAAATAAAACCAGAATATAAAATTTTGAAGTTCCTCTTTATTGACAGATAAAGTTTCCAGTAAAAGAAATGACTAGAGAAGGGAGGGAAGTAAGAGCACGAGCCGCAATACTGTGAGTGACATTTTAAGGTCAACAGTTATTAACGGAGCACTATTGGCAGACAAAAACACTGATATTTAATCATTGTGACAAATCCTAAATGATCAGCTGTATAACCTGGAGGCAGTGCATTTCAGAGAGGCTATTCACCCAGTCATCTCTCTCAGATACGTTCGCATCAAGTATGTTAGATCTCTAAGAAGAGAAGGCTATTTAAATACCCTCTTACTCCAAAGAGGAAGTTTTAATACTTTCACTCTCCAGACTCATATCTAGAGGGTGGAATCAGCATCTGACTATGAGATCAAATATTTTCTCTAAAATAAATAATTGTAGCTGTATCATGATGGCTCTCCCTTTGTTTGGTTTTTCTAGACCCTGACACATGTATTTGTTAAAATGATTAACAGGTGTTTTGGGATTTACTCCTCATAGGGATTTGACGTAACTAGTTTTTTTGATGGGTGTTTTAGACCCAATTTATGAGCATGTATTTAATATTTCTTTTGTTTTGTCTCTAACTTAATGTGTCTAACTTAATACAATATATTTTTGAATGTAGGTGATGTAGACTGATAAACTGGTTGATGAATTTTCTGTTTTATACAGATTTTAAGTTTGATATTGTGTAGTATGGCTTTTGTAATACTGTTTACTCCTTTTGTATTTTTTCTGTGTTCTTTAATTAACTGTTTCTTTCTCTCGTTTTACCACCCCGAGTGGTTTAGATGGTTAACCACGCCTGCCACTTTAGAGCCTGTCAGCTTATTGGTGTGCATTACTAATAAGGTGTACACATTTTGACCTGAAGAAGATCCAAGTGGGATTGAAACATTTCTTTCTATGTCTAATGACAGTGCTTTTAAAGTTCTCACTCTCTATGATATCCACACATGGCAACTACAGTATGGTTAAGGTTGAGGGAAGATTGGCAAACATTAAATAAAGGTCTGTGATGGGACACCAGTTCCTGTCTTCCTGTATAAAAGTCAGACATATCACAAGCCCACCCTCCTCCTTAACCTGCACACTCTTTGTTTTTGCCTCGCTTTATGTTGTATGGGGCACACTACTGCCTACATTGAAACTAAACAAACTGGATGTAATTTCTAGGGATGATGGCTCTTGTAATGTGTGGCTAAGTAACATGATTTCACATGACACAACAAAATTCTTGTCCTTGTAGATGTAGTGAAAGTGGAAACCTTCAAGTTCCTCTAGAGGCACTGATTACACCAGTGAAAACTCATCTTTGTTCATCAACATGACATATTTTTAAGTTTTTTTTAGTGAAAAACATCCCTCCCATCTTAAAATTGCTTGGCTGTAACCATACACCTTTGCCTTATTTAGTATTAGTGAATATATGACTATGCAAATGAGTCCCGCCCTTCAGCTGCTGGCCTGCAGCCCATGCATATCTCCTCACCTTTGACTCTGCTCATCAAACACACAAAGCTCAGCTTGTAAATGGTAATAGATGCCATGAGCCTTCGGCTTGATTACATTATCAAACAGCTAATAATGTCTTGCTAATCTTAGATTAACATTGTCTCTGATCTCCCACTCTGACAAGTTGAAGTGAAAATCTAACTAAACTTATAAAATATAATACACAGAAGCACATTTGGGAGACTTTTTCCAACAAGGCTTTCTACCAGAGAGGGATTTCTTGATTGAGGTTAGGGGAAAAGTCCTGGTTTGGGTAAAGAAGAACAGATTTCTGTCAAAGGACTTTTTTAGGAGAGAGCCTACAAAGAAAACTCATCCCATATGCATTCATGGCTACACTAGCTTCTCATTTTGGCAGCAAGTTAATGAGATTGGTTCCTTAGGTTCGTCATGTAATGAACCTTGGAAGTCTGAATCCCAATTCTTGAGATTGTATATGGTACAAGCTATGGCGCTTATTTCGCTTATGATGCCTGAAATATATAAAAAAACACCATATAAAACATGTTTACAAGGTTAAAAATTTGAATGTTACTGAAGGGGGTCTTTAATTGCACAAACAATACAGTTAATAGCATGCAAAATCATTATGTGCATAAATGTGCACCAGTGAGGGAGATGGAGGACAACAAAAGAAAAGAGTCATTGGGTTTCATACATATTGGGCAGTGGGTGAAGGTTAAAGGGGGGAGTCGGGAAGAGGTGATGGAAAGGATGACAGCAGGGAAACAAGGTGCGCAGCTGTTAAAGCAAGGGTTACGGTCCAAAGGGAGGCATGAAAAAACAAGGCAAAAACACACACACAACCTTCTTTTGACACACACACAAACACCCTTGAGTTTTAATGATGCGATGAGAGCATGAAAGGGTAGTTCAGTGGGGATGGCATGAGAGTGGAAGAAGCACTTTTTTTCTGCTGTGACAGACAAAATCTGGCACATGCTATGAAGAGGACGTGGGAGTAACTGCGTTTTCCTCCTCTATCTCCTCTCGTCTTTTTTCACTCCGTCTCTCTCCTTGCTCTTCTTTCCGCAGTGCTTAATGCAGGACAGGTGCAAAGAGCACACAGGCCAAGTCTATTACAGACTAAAAAGCCCAGTGAATGAGGAAGGGTGCTGTTTTTGCCAATCAGCAGCCAAAGCCAATTACCCGCCAAAGCATCTCCAATAAGTTGACCTCACTCAGGTTGTCTGCCAATAAATGTTAGTCACGGTGCTCCATCACAGTCCCTGCAATAACTCAGAAAGTTACATCCATGCAAATTAAGTGGATAATTTGTGCTACATACTTGCATATGCATGCGTTGTGAATATGTATGTTATGTGCATGCATGTTCTTTTGTATGCACTGCTGTGTTTTTAAATAGGCATTGCATGGTGAGTTCACAAACAACGCTAAATGAACACAGGGCTCACTTGTGGGCTCAAAAGCAGGCAATTAGAGCCCAGTAAATAGACTGAGGCATGCAATGTATCAGCGTGGAAAAAAAGACCATCCAAATGTATCTGATTTCCCTCAAATCACACCCAGCCTTGCATAAAATTAATCCAGAGAAGGACACAAACCAAAACAAACACAGCGAACAAGCCGAGGTGAAGGGAAGGTAGTTAAATGTCGCATAGCAACTGGTGGCTCTGGTGCTCTCTGTCACCTTTAGCCTTCGTCTGGCTGACAAACGTGTCACAACTCTGTGTGCAAGGTAGACACACACACACACACACACACACACACACACACACAAACACACAGTCCTCTAATATAAATAAGCTTGTAAAACTAAGAGCTAACCCTGCCCACTCAAGACATGCCAGGGGTTGTTTTTGGGGGAGAACGTATTCTACTGTGGTTCTGTTGCTGTGTTATGGAATCAATGAGTGTGTTACACATGGTCTGTTTTGTGCATCTTTCAAGCTTATTATGTGCCACACACTTTCCCTGTTGAGCTTACAACAGGGCCTGGTAAAATGGTTGAAATTTTGGTTACACTTTCTATGAAACCCATGTCTATAAAGAATTACAGACATACTCATAATGCATTACAATGTACATACAGCACGGTGTAATAACAGTTATAAAGCCCTTATTATGACTTATAAGGTTAAGTATCATAATACCTCATTACTGCTTATTAAAAACATTCTGTGAGAAGTTGACAGGGGGTCAAACTACACCTCAAGTAAGAAATAGTTCCTATATTCGTCGTCTGAAAATAGCAAGATAAGCTAAAACAAAAAACAAAAACAAGGACCTATGCAGAATACTGCTGTAATATTTGCTTATAATTCAGAAGTATTATGTATGGAAGTGGTCCTAAAATATATTGAAGTTAATAAGGAACCTGACACCTGGAAGGAATGGTGGTGTTGACAGCATTTGCATGACTTAAGACAAGTTCCAGTAAAGTGAAATATCCCTTTAAATGTTGAGCCTTAGCAAGTGTTAAAGATACTATATACAATGACCAACTATGGACAAACCAAACACTGGCTCTAGATCAGTGGATCCCAACTGGTCCAGCCACGGGGTCCAGATCTCTCCTCCGTCATTAGTTCAAGGTCCACACAGTTTAATCTATTCAGCATCATACTTGCGTTTGGCTGTGTTGTTAAGTTAGTTTGCTGTCTCTGTCAAGCAGCTGTCAGTTAGTCACTCACTCTACAGCAGGACAGGGCACTTCAAAATAAAACCTCTGTGCCCAAAATTCACAATACTTCAAAATAAAATGTGTTTTTTACAAACTTGACACATCCACGAGTCACTTGTAGTCCATTCAGAATGAACCTGCGACACACTTTTGGACCGCAACCCACCAGTTGGGAACCACTGCTGTAGATAGTGCCATTTCTGTTTTTGTTTGTTGCATTGGCCACTTTGGCTCTCCTGTGCACTTTGCACACAAGAAAAGTTCCAGTTCTTCAACCTCAGCGCTAGTTGCCCCTAAACCCTACACACTAGACCTTTAAGGCATCCAGTGACCACTCAAAGTAACTTATAATCACATAATAACAGCGATTATGATGCATTATACAGGGAATAGAATGAATTACACTACGAGGATTATAAGGCACTAAGATCCTTCCAAAAAACTGTCAGTGAGACCAGAATTAATGAATTATTATAATTAGCCTCATAAGTCATTATAACATGCTTTACATTGTGTCATGATTATTGTTACAAAGCATTATGAGGATTTATAAACGACTATAACTATAATTATAGAGCACTATACCCCAACTCATTATAAGTGTGATTATAATGCATTACAAACGCGGGCATCACAGAAAATGTGACCAAAATCTGTATCACAATATCATCAAAGATATATTCTGAGTCCAATATTAAGATATGGCAAATGTATGCAAAAACCATCTAAATAATCAACTAACATTCAAATAAATTATACAATCATGTAAAACAGTGACGCCCCACTGTTATGCATTGCATGAGACAAGATTTTACACAAAAACAAAAAAGTTCTGAGGTAATTTTGTTTAGATCAAGCAGATTTTAATTACAGCAAGTCTGCAGAGAGTCCATAAATGAAAATATTAAGTTATCGACCAGCCTCAGCAGACAAATCCCAGTCTCCTTTCAAATCCACATAAAGAAAATAAACATACATGCTCTTTGCTAAAGCAGAAAGACTCCTCTCACCTGTTGTGCTGTTTGATAAGCGCAGTGACCCGGTCTGACTGTGAGCCCAGGTCTCTGGAGTATCGCACCAGGTCGTTCAGCTGGCCTTTCAACTTCTCTGCCATCGGCTCGGCGCTCTGCAAGCCCTCCAGTATATCCTAAACAACACAGAACAGACACCAGCTGGCTCAGTGTGTGTGCGTCTGTGTGTGTGTGTGTGTGTATCAAGGAGAGACAAGCACCCAACGGATCTGCATGACACCCTTCAATAAGTGCTCTCGCATTCCTATTCACACCCTGGCTTCGTCTTTTTAGCTCTTCTCACATCCACACACACACACACGCGCGCTCCAACACATACTCACAGTGCTGCTTGTACAATAGCATTTCTGTTCTTCGCGGAGTGTGGCAGGAAGGAGCTGTGGATAACGTTCTCCCGCTCTCTTCAGCGTGCCTCACATTCTGCACTCACACAGTCATGAAATCCTGTCCCATGAAATATGTACAAGCTCCCTCTCTCTGACTCTCGCTCGCTCCTTCTCTGTCTGACGTATGACCAATAAACAACCCTCCCTCCCACCCTGTTCTCCTGGACTCGTTGCTCTCTTCTCCCTCTCCTCCTCCTATCGTTCTACTACTTTCTCTTCCCTCCTCTCTCCTCTTCCTCTCTCTCCCTCCTCCCACTCCTTGCACTCATTCCCCCTCACACATTTTTCCTCCCTCTCACTCTCTCACGGTGTCTCCCGGTGGAATTCAGCTGTCAGCCCTCACAGATGCGGGACTGGTTCAAACGCACACAAACGAGCGCGTAACGAAAACAAGGCTGGACACAGGAAACGGGCTGGAGGAGGAGAGAGAGAAGCGGAGGAGGGGGAAGACTCCTCCTCTGTTCTTTGACAGCCCCAAATTGAGAAAAGCCAGAGAAAGGCATGGCCGAAGGAGCCCTGGGAGGTGTATGAGGGTGTACATGCTGGCATGGCCTTGACAATACAGAGAAATTGTCACAATGCAAACATCCTGTGGAGGTTAGAAACAGAGCGGCAGGGGAGGTGAGGAGCGAGAGCATCTAAGAAACATGCCCTGCAGCCGGGAAACACATTACTGTACACTTTGGTTCAAACAAGTCGGAGCAGAGAAAGGGGAAAGGGGCTGGAATTAAAAGGGGGAATGTTTGGGAGGGAGTGATAGTGGAAAATAATGGCAAAAATAAACAAAAGGGGGAGGGGTAGAGGGGACAGAATGAGGAGAAAACAAGGGAAACTGATGGGATTGTAGCTGTCACTCCTTCGTCATCCCAGTAAAGCTGATTTACAAACTAATCTGTTTTTAGGATTTACAAATAGAATGGATAATTACTGACAGAGAAAGCATAGCTGGATGCAGAGGATGTATGTCTACACAGAGTGTGTGTGTGCCTGTGGGTACTTTCCATTAAACAATGCTAATCACCTTCTCTAAAATTAACATAGTACAGTGCTGAACAGTAGCCACTGTCAGCTTTATGCACATCACAGTTCGCCAACCCAAATCTCTGCCGAACAGAAGAGTTTTTATTATTTATTATTTTTTGAATTAACTATTGTGAGCAGATGAACAGTGAATAATTTAAGCTGTCATTTATTTAAATCTCATGCTACTGTACCTTAGCCAGCTGCCATCCCTCAACTGCTTCCTCGCCATTGCTCCTCCCTTCAGCTTTAATCAGCTCCTGGCTCCACCCCCTCAGCCGTCCATCCAGCTCTTTTAATTCGTCCTCCAGCCTGGCGGTCAGACGGTCATATTCCTCCTCTGAAGCTGCAGCAGCGGCCAGAGCCCCCTCCAGGCCGTCCCTGGCCCTCAGGGCAGCCCCTTCCCACTGCTCCAGAGCCTGGGACAGCGCCCCCAGCTGTCGGTCCATGGCCTCGCAGCCACCTGCTGCCGTGTGCTCCGCCGTGGATGCTGCACTCCGACGCACCCTGCTGAGGCGCTCTCGGCCCTCCAGTAGCCGACACTCCACGCGCTCCTGAAGAGATGGGGAGGGTAGATGGGAGACAAAGTTGCTACGGAAACTGTGGCTACGGAAACTGCAACCTCCGATTCTATTTAAAGCTGTCTACATAGATTTCTTGTGATTTCTATTCTCTATATTTCTATCGTTACTTATTTGACTCTCTTTGCACCATGAGTTCTGACGTCTTGTATTTTCATTTGCTATTTCAGCATTCTCTCACTATTACTAATTTCATCCTCCGCCTCCATCCCTCTCCGCCTCCGTCTCTCATTCTGTGTGCACAGGTAGCACTTGAAAGGCAGAGGCTGTGAAAAGCAAACACTTGAGTGTGATGAGATAGCATTGAGCTGATAGAGGGATTAAAAAGGGAAAAAAAAGAAGCTGATCATTTTTGTGTGTGAATAGAAGGATATGAACATTAACCTTGAGACCATGAATGGGAGATGAAAATGGTGCAGCTAGCTTGTGTATACAAGAAATTATATTCCCTCTTCTGCTGAAATGCTTCACACCATGGCTCTACAAACACACATTTATAATGTGATAATTAGGCCCCACATGTGAAATTTAAGTGCAAATCAATATCTACTCACATATTTTCTCCCCTCTGTAATTGCAGAATCACTGAACAAGGAAAACCTTCGACATTAACTGCACCGCTCTTCCCCTTTTATTTGTATTTTTTTACTGCACGGTAATAGACTAACTTAGCGGCGATGAAATGTGCCAGGAGAGACTGAGATATTTGGCTGCGATATGGGAACAAACTGAGAACCAATTCCAATTCCCTATATAGTTTGCCCTCCTTCATAGCAGGAGTCCATTAAGATTAGATGGGTTCAGATAATTCAGCAATCAGTTACCTTAGCAACAGATAACGCCTTTAAACTGGGCGTAGTTTCACTAATACACACCACATCCTTGAGGCATGTGTTAATTCAGACAATCATGATTACTGTCACAGTTATAGGAGCTTAAAATAAAAACAGATACAGTCTGTACCATTTGTCAAAGACTGGGTTGAATTATTATTCTGATGTACACTAATGGTGTGGAATACCGATGTATATAGAGGAAATCCTATTTCAGTCACCACAACATCATGCAAAAAGGCCAGCAATTAAATATAATCTACAGCAGAATTAATCAAGAATCACTAATGAGCTAAGAACTTCAGCAGCACCTCGGTTCTTTAAGTGAATTAAAAAAATGTAACTCTAACATCTACAATTTCATGACAAGTGATGCAGATGGTGTGAAATAATTAAGAACTCCAGAAAAGCTGCTAAATAGACCTTATAAAGAGCCTGTTCTCTCCAACCATCCTAACTATGTTCACATCGAGAGGCACATTTGATTATAAATAGATGAGTTCAAGTGAAATTGTCTGCTTTGACGACATTGTCAAAGTTGTAAAATAACGCCACACCTATGCCCACTCCACAGAACAATGGGCTTGTCACCTGTCAGATCTGGCACACTATTATCTGTCAACGTATGGATCAGAATTTTTCAGAGTTTGTGACAAAAGTGCATACAAAGAAAACAAAAGAAGTGTCAGCCGGCATCAACGAGGGGATTTCTTTGTATGTTGACACTCCGTCTTACCCTCACTTCTGACAGTTTCTTTTTGATGGAGGCTGAGTCTCCTGATGTATCAGACCAATGATGCAGCTCCTCTCCAGCAGTCATCAGCCAGTCAGTGAGCTCCCTGACAGCCTCCAGGTATTCTTGGTGTTCCAACACCACCGCCTGCGCTAGACGTACTCTCTCCTATAGACAAAGACAACGGACACACACAGTCAGCGATGACTCTGCTATAACAATGAGCTTCTTCAGTAGTTCGTAATATTAATAAAATTATTTGATAAGTTCAGGAGTTTCAAGATTTTTTACCAAATACACTGACAGTAACATCGTACCTCCACCAAGGCTGTCAGGTCATCAAACTGCACCTGCAGCTGGGTGCGGGCACCGTGATTAAAGCTGGCATCGGTGGTCTTCTTGAACAGCTCTCTGGCTTTTTCTTCCAGGCTGGACAGCGCCACCTGGTGGTCTTCCAGATCAGCCAGCAGCGCTCTGAGTCTCTCGAGCTGGGAGGCCTTTTCTCGGGGTCCTGGCTGAGGGGTGAGAGGGGCACATACCTCCCTCTCTACAGCTTCCATCCAGCACCGCAGCTGGGCAGCACTCTCTAGGTATCCTCCCCACTGTGACACAGTCCACTCTAATCGGCTGGAGCGGAGACAGTAGATCTGTGTGTTAGCTTGTGACTGGCACATATGGGAATTTTACATCTTAAGTAAACACAGAAAATCTGAATAAATATGTAGAGTATCCACCATGTGGGCGGGGATTTTTAAACCTGCAAAAAGAAAATACAAATCATCCTTTATTATCCTTATTTAGAGAGTGTTTAACTTTTATTGATTTGAATACTTTGATCAAATATAAAATGTGAAGATGTTCTCATTGACTCAACCTAGAGTATGTACGGACTTTGGCAAAACAGCCTTTATGTATACAGCTACATATATAGTATGTGGACTCTTCAGCAGAGGAATTTATAGTTGCACTCATTGCCATTTCAAAGCATTACTGCAGGAACTTTGTGCGTCACCACCTAAATGTGAATGTCAGGGTGTACTTAAGTTGGTCATTTTAACTGTTTATAGTTGCTGGTGTTTTCTTGTTTGACTAATGGTTCACTTACAGCATTTGTCAATACACTATTTAAAGTTTCTCTTTATAGAAATCTAATTTTATGTTTTTGTGTTTTGTTACTTTTGTAACTTTTGTTTTTGTGTCTGTAACTAATGTTACTGCCTGCCTTGGCCAGGAAACTCTTGAAAAGGAGATTTTTCATCTGAAGAGATTTTTCTGGTTTAACAAAGGTTAAATAAAATAAAAATGTTTCAGCAAAAAGTAGAATCAATATTTCCTTTTCTGAGAAATCCAACAAGTACTGACATTTTCTTTTATACAAATGCATATGTAATATGCTTCCTTTAAACTCATATGATTTTGATACATAAAATCTGAACATTTAATGGTCAACTGCTATATACAGGTACAGTTTTTATAAGATCCCCAGGATATGGCCAAGAAATCTAAATTATCTGTAATACTGGCTTAGTGCCTTTATCCCCTTTATCCCCTGGTTCAAATACACAGGCGCTGATACACACCCACAGTTTTCCTTGCCATCTGTTACCCCTGCATGTTCAAATAACGCCAATATCCACACACTCACACACACACCTCTACTTCACCTGCTACCCCTCGCCTCCTGTCATCCCTTTCCCCTTAAAACACAAACACACCCCATGTGTGACCCACTGTTTGCCATCCACCATTTAGTCCCTAATGAGATCAATTTTTTCTAGGAGGGGCTATAATTGCTCAATTAAACACGCACACACACACTCACACACACACACACACACAACTGATGCATGTGCATGCTGCCATGCACACATACACACAGAAATGAACACACTAAATCAGATACATCAATCAGAGTTACAAAATGAGACAAATACTTCTCATTATGTATTTAACCTAATGGTAATTAATGCACTGAGACATCAATCTATCATGATGAAAATAACCTGTTCCCAAGAGAGAGGACTTTCTGGCTCACAGGTAAATGGCCTCTTAAAATGTCCAGGGGTGAATGTTTTAATGCCGCATTTAAGAAACACAAAACGAAAATGACTGAATGAAAATTAGTTTATAGTTCACTGCAGTTTGTCCAGTTTGTGTAAATGCATTCTGCACCTAAAATATGACAGAATATTAAGTTAAAGCCAGGACTACTTCCTTAACATGACGATGCATAATTGCACACAATAGGACTAAGCCATCAAATTATACTCCAGGTAATGGAACAAGGTAAGCAGTCTACCTGTGGCAGCTCATGGCAGTCACAAGCAGTGTGGCCCAGGCATCCTCCACTTCCTGTAGCTGAGACCGGACCACTTCCTGTCCGGCGGCTCCATAGCTGCGCAGGGCCAACTCACCCTTACCCATGGCCATATTCAGCTTGACCTCCCCCTCCCCTTTCAAAAGCAGGATGTCCTGTACAAACAGGGAGAGGTCAGAGTGAACTGGGCTCAGACTTTTTCAAGCAAACAGCCCCCTCTTGTGTTTACTACAACAACTGTAGATTGTAATAGATGTCTGTCCATAAAAAGCTCCATTAGAGTAGATTAATTAAATACTAAACAATATAAAGGTGTGCATTCCTAAAGATTCCAGCAGCTTTATGCATTTCATTGTATATAATATTCTGTGGAAATAACAGATATTTATAGTCTACTAGTCAACCCCCCCCCCTCACCTGCACAGTCTCCAGCCTCTGCTCTAGCTGCTCTTTGGTCCCCATGGTGCTGTCTACTGTACCCAGTCTCTCCTGGATCTCCTCCAGCCAGGCCCAAACCCCTTGGAGGGTCTCTCCAAAGGCCTGGCTCTCTTGGCATCCCCGCAGCTTCTCCCTGGCTGCCTTCAGCAGGGCCTGGTGCTCCATCTGGAGCTGGCCTGTCAATCTGACCTCTCCTCCTGACCCCCGGCCTGCTTCAGACAGAGACTGAGCCTCCTGGCTGAGACGCTCGATGGAGTCCCTTGCAATAGACAGCGATATGTTATTGTTGAGAATATTTTACAGCCCACGCTCTGTAACATATGGCCTTTTACACCCACATATATACACACCTTCTTGCAAGCAGTTCCTTATGGAGGTTTTCCATCCTCTCCAGCTCTTCTGTGGTGTCTGGGGCTCCTTGCTGGCACTCTGCCCCAAGAACAGGCTCTCTCTTGAGGCTGAGATCCATCTGCTTCAGCCAGTCTCTTGTACCCTCCACACAGTCATTAAAGCTGGAGAGGCATATTTCCATTTAATTCAAATTCCTTTGCATAAACACATGACACAACAAGAGAGGTGACTTACTCTTTCAAAAGTTCAATACTCTCTTCCAAGTCTCGTTGGCTCTGAGAGCAGCTATCCAGGTAGTTCCTCCACTCTCTCTGACAGGAGGAGAGATGCTCTTGGACTTGTGCTGCTCCAGCTTTAGACAGGTGGAGCTGCAACCTCTCGGCTTCCTCACGAACCTTGGAGAGACGCTCCTCACCCTCTGATGTCTGCTCAACTGACACCTGTGGATGTAGAAGGAAAGTATTGCTAATGAAAACTCATATGTCCCTGCAAATTTAAATAAATTAAGAGCAATGGTCTCAATGGCTTTGCTCCAGAAGATAAGATAGTGAGATATGAAATGAACCATTACTATAATATAGTTACCACTTGCTTTATCTGTTCATTTTATTATCATTATAATATAAAATGATTTTGGAGTGTCAAAGTTTGATAGCATGCAACAAGTGATGTTGCTGAAAACTGAAACAACAATTCCTTGACAACAGCAACATGGGAAATAAAATATCAAAGTATGACATATAATTGTACCTTTAGCCTTTGCAACTTTGCTCCAAGGATGGTCAGATCTCCTGATTGGTTCGAACATTCTTTCAGCTCCAACTTCAGCTCTGTCAGCCGAGAGTGGAAGTCTTGGACGAGCTCTGCTTCGACAAACAGAGAGAGCAGGTAAACTAAAAGCGAAATAAACAAATGGTGACAAGTTGATGAAAACCGATGTGTGGTTAAATACAGACAGAGAGGATTTGAAAGTGAAGGAACCCTAAGGAGGAGAGCGAGAAGAGGTGATGTGTTGAAGCAGATGGGAAGTGTGGGCGTGTCCACGCTGTGCAGCGCTGGGTTGCCTTGGCAACAAGCCTAAAACGACTCTCGAGAGAGCAGATGTGACGAGAGCGACATTACTCTCCGAGGCACAGGTGTGTGTCTAGGCAATGAGAGCGCACCGGTGTGCCAGACAGTGTGTGTCAATGGAGTGTGGGTTGTAGTGGGTGGATTGAGTGTGCTCTGGGGAAAAATGAGGATAATCAACACTAAATCTGTTGCACTACTAACAGGAACAAATGACACTGCATCATGTAGTTGCACACTATTTGATTGGGTGATTATGGGATTTTAAGTGCTATTAAAATCTATACGTCTCATTATAAGGGAAGAAGTTACAGTGGCTGTTACTGTTACATAAATGACTTGATGTATTTGATGGAGTTAAAGAACAGAAAAGCCCTGGAGGAGAGAATTTAATAAACCATGATATAGAGACCATCCATTATTACCAAGATAAGTTTTATAAAGTTTTTGATGTATATAAAAGAAGTTAACAATCCTACATTTTCTTCCCTATTAAAGAAAATATGCCCTCCAACATCATGTCCCTTTAATTTTTATTTTTCACTTGTCTGTATTCCTTCTTTCCTGTACTTGTAGCCAATTTTATGTGCCCAGATTTATTTATTATTTTTTTTGTTTGTTTGGTCTATCACTTGTTTTGTATCATATATGAAACAGAGATGATCCAGATTAAAATCTGACTGAGTGAAAGAAATAAAGCAAGGTTTTCCTCTTGAGCCAAACAGATCTATTGAGACACTTTACAATGCATACAGGAACAAAACAGGTACAATGATATCAGCACTTTATCAAGGACTAGTGATGAACAGAGGAATCTCCAAACTCTATATTAGGGACAAATGCAAGAAAGAAAGAAAGAAAGCAAAATACATTAACAAAAGACTGTTTTACCATATGAAACATACAGCAAACAAACACCAGCTCCAGGATGAGGAAAGAATTTTGTTGGAAGAACATAGTCAGATTTTTTTATTACTCCTAAAACAAAAAGTAAATCTACATCTGTTCAACAGGCATGCTGAAGACTATGTGGGGAAAAAATGTAGATCACACTGATGTTTTTTGGTGATGTAAGAACATGTATCAATACTGGAATGATGACTGGATTGAACTTAAGGCAATATTGGGATTCACTCATTTACTGAGACTCCAAATATCGTCATTCACAGAAAAATGGGCTAAATTAACTGAATATAAGGCCCACCGCAGAGACACCACCTAAATCTCTTGATGGTCATGGCAAATGTGTGTTTCAGGTGACCACCAGGATGAGTAGGATGTGATACCCTATGTGTTTGTAATGTACCTCAGTGACACGCCAGTTTTGTGTTCGTACGTTTTTTCTGTGATAACAAATTGCAAAAAAGCAATAAAATTTAAGTTAAACTAACTCCAACATATCCAAACTACACATTCCTATCTCCTACCGTTGAAGTGGAGCTGTAGTCCATCCTGCAGGCTGCCCCTGGTCTTGGCACAACGCTGGGCAACAGCCTCTGTTCGCTTGGCAATGGAGGTGAGGTCAGAGGAGAGGCATGACAGCTCCTGTGAGGGATGAGACCTACACAGGGCACTCAGAGCATCTCTGGCCGAGTCCATGTCTGCCCTCTGCTGCTGCACAATGCTCTGCAGGTCCTGTAAATGAAAAGAAGTAAGAAAGGAGAAGGCAAGACTGCATGTATGTTTATAAATAGGGCTACAGGGTGGTGGAGTGATTTATATTGTATCCACCTTGCAGATGGGTGCTACAGCTAGATATTCTGGGGGCTTAAAGGATGTACGCTTCCTTCTGTACGGTGATACAGTTGGCAGGTGTAGTTCAGTACAAAGAAAATAGCTCCTACATGAAAGTACTCACAACTAGGTCTGTGGATTACCTGAGTAACTGGGTCATGATTTCTTCAGACATTGCTGTTGAGTTTTTCAGATGTACTGTTTTTGGTGCTTTGAGCACCAAAACCCGAGTGCCATTTGGTTCCATTATATTCAAAAGAAGGCAGACATCTCTATAGCCGATGTCTCCAACACTCAGCAACTCACACCAAAACAGTCCAGATATATAAACAGCACTACAGGTAAGATGAAAAATATGTATTTTGGATTTTGGGGTGAATTATCCCTTTAAAGCACTTTAAATTGACTCTGTGTTTGGAAGGTGCTACACAAATAACCTTACTTTGTCTTGCCCAGTTATGGTCATGAGGACAGTCGTTTAAATAATAAGGCATCACCGGTCAAATATTGTTTCATCACGTGTCCTCACACAGTATAGTGCATGTTTAGTCGTAACGTGAAACAACAAGGATAACAGCAGAAATAGTAATAAGTAAAGAAAGACTGTGTGGTTACTTTCAGTGTGAGTATTGTTTTTCTGTGTAATATATTTAGGTCTTGCATTACTTTGAAGGAAATCATAGTGTCATACCTTCACAGTGCCAATGTCTTCAGGAGAAGTAGCTTCAGTGAGGTCAGATAACGAACCCTCAACTGCCACCAGCCGCTCGGCCATCTGGGACATGAGGTCCTCCAGTCGCTGCTTCTGGAAACTGAAGTAGGTCAGAGTGTGTTTGGCCTGGTTGTACACCTCCTGTGCATGGGCCATTTTCTTCCTCAGGTCTGACTCCAGGACCTGGTTCAATAAAGACAATCAGCAAAATTACACAGGCAAATTTCCATATAAACAACATGCAAACAGTGTCCTTTTAATGTTCATTTTAAGTATCAAGGTCTTCGTGGTTTTATTTTTGCAGCATCAGAGTTTTGTAGTAGTATTTTAGATTCCTAGCATATAAGAGGATAGAAAAAAAATAACTTTGCTATAATAATTTTAGTGGTGTAGGACAACCACTGCTTCACCCAGCTACTTGGTATGGTGCTGGAAACATCAGTAAGTCTAGACTGGTAGGAAAGATTTCCGCACACATACTGTGCATCTATCCAGTGTTTCACTTTAGACCAAAATAGACCTAAAATTCAATAATAAAGTGAAAATAAAATAGAAAGTGAAACACTGCAAGTGTGCGAAAATCTACCAGTTTTGTAATCATTTCAGCAAAATCCTTCAAAATTCTTCTCTCCCACCATATGCACCTGCATTTGTAATGGGGTTTCCTGCAGCTTGGCTCGCTCCTTCAGCTCTGTCACTCTCTCCTGCAGGGCGTCCAGTCTCTGCTCCCTTTTCTCAACGTCAGCCTGTGGATCAAAGTGTCAGACATTTCAATTAAATGAGACCCGCTATGAACACACTCTGAATATTACCCCATCATCATCATTCAAAACACTCTTTCATACACACTGTCCAGCGTGCTCTGACCTGAAAGGTGGCAAGATGGGCCTCTGTCTGCTCTTTATCACTGAGATTGCTAACACTGTCAGTGAGATCAGCGATGGAGTTGGGTGCCCATTGGTCAATGTCCTGCTCCATTGACTTGAGGTCGTCCCACAGTGCTACACAGTAGCCCAGTCTCTCTGTGTTGGTTTGTATTCTCTCTGAGACCTGAAGGAAAGGACACCAGGAGTCTATCTGAGCACTGAACAGAATACATCTCAATCAACAGGAGAGGTAAGAACTCTCTCCCTCTTTGTGTTTAGTTTTCTCTCCCCGTAACAAGGGACGGTATGCTTTACCGGGAGATGGAAGGAAAACAAGACTTAATTGGTTTGACAGATGTGGGGATGAAAAGTGTGTGAGAGGGAGAGACAGGAAGGCAGATAACGTGTCTAGACTTGTTTATATTTCTGTCTAATTTGTGACAGCTGAGCAGCCAACTAAATCCCTCAAGAGGAGAAAATGGAAAAGGGGAAAAACATAAATAAATATCATTAAAAGAAGAGCAGTGCAAGTGTTTGGCAGAGCCGTAATGTGGAAGTCATAATTGATTTTTTTTCCCAACAGTCACATAAAACAACACCACAAATCTCCTCATACCCTAAATAGTCGTTACCACGTTTGAGCTCTAGACAGAATTCATAGAGTGCCACATGTCAGAATAAGGACCACTCATTAATGTCACAAAACTCAGAAACTATAATTTCACCATGCATGACCAGGTAGCTCTAGGATGTGATTTTTTTTTCATGCATTTGTCTAAATAAAAAACAGCCCAGGCATTTTAGCTGTCAGGGCCTCTTTACCAAAACAGGGGCATTGCACAGCATGTGTTATTGAGAACCACTCACCTCCAGCCACTGGTCTCTTAACGTCTCCATGTCTTTCTGGACGGAGCTTGCATCAGAGTTGGGGACCTTCTCCAGCTCTCTCTGCAGGTCCTCCACTGTGCTGATGAGCTGGTCCATGTCTTCCTGTTTTTCTCTCAGCTCAGCTTGGACTGTGTCATGCTAGAGGGACAGAGGAGAGTGCAGAGGGAATGACAACAGACCGCCACTAGAGGGAGAGATACTGTGCAAACAGAAAGAGAGGAGGGGATTTATTGCTGAGGTGCAATGTAATTTCTGAGAGTTCAGCTCACTGACTCATATATAGGAAAAAACATGCACACTGGAGTCCTATACCTGTAAATCAATAACTGAAGAATAACACAGTGCAGTGGTTTTAAGAGAGAGATAGAATTGCTGCTGCTATGAAAGCTATGACTGATTTATCGGAAAAGATACAGACAAGTTATACTGTCTAAAAACACTTGTGCAAAATGTAGTAAAAGTAAAATGGTGAGAAATGAAATAGAAACAGGTAGTTCAGCATTTTGCAGCCCTGATTAATGGTTATTATATAGAAACAAGTAACCAAATCACAGCATCATTTTTGTTCAATATTACCTGAAAACAAAAAGGCAAGTTTTGTACACAATGGATGATGAATTTAAGCATTACATTATGATTATCACCAATTCTGCCTTCCAAGAATTTTCATATGATTTTGAAGGTGTTGTGCTGATAGTGGTCTATAATAATGTGAAAACATCAACCTATATTACCTGATTATCATCTGGTTATTACCCCATTAATGTAATATTTCCACTTTTAATCCAAATATTGCACTGATATAATGTTTTTATTGTTAGCATGTTACCATAGTGGCAGCAACATATTACTATAGCACTACAATCTTTAAATGTGTTTCCCTATTATTACTGTTTGGTTTTGGCCCCTTATTACCCTGTTAGATAGATATCAGTCACCCATAGATATCCACTGTTAATACCAGACTATTACCTGGTTATTACATGTGATGACCTAATTGCTATCTCTTTATTATACTACTGGATGTTCTGTCCTGACCACAGGCTGTGTAAAATAATGGACGTTACCATCATGGCCTCCCCCATTGGTTTGTGGACTCCCATTTTGAAGCCTTGAGTCTGACATTTTGGCTGTCTTCATCTCGGATTTTTGGAACCAAAACCGACCATGTTTACACTAAAGGAGCTAACTCCACTGGCAGCTGCTAGCTTGGTTAGCACAGTGTATATACAGCTATGGTTGACTGTGCTAATGCTAATGCTACTGCTAATGCTAATTTACGCTAGCAAAAAAAGAAGGCTTAAAACCATTAAAACAAAATGTACTTACAGGAAAAACTAAGTATCCAACTCCTTAGCAGGCTTTTTAGCAACCAATCACTGAACAAGACTTCTTTAGACAACCAAAATATTACAATTAACTTCTATGAAATAAAAATAAAATGGAAATGCAACAGCTAAGGCTATGCCTATATTCTGCGGATGTGGGATTATGCCATGGTTACATTAACTAGCCAACGCCATGCTAGCCACTTGTCAACTAATGGCACCAATCATCACTTAAAGCGACCACACCCTTAATTATGTGTAACTTTATGCCATAGTAACATTTAAATGGGTTAGCTATAAAAAAAAAATAAATAAATAAAAATTCAAGCCCTCATGGGCTACGGTTGTCATTAACAGGAAATTTAGAGAAAAAAATGGTACCAGGCTGTAACCATGTTTATTTCAGCAATAAGGTTGGGAAATTTAAGATGGGGACTGACTGCCTTCTGGAGCAAGTTTCAAGTGACCATGTAAGGAACTGCAGGTTTTGGCACTTATGTGATAGCTAAATTTTTTTAGCCCTGGAGGGTGACGCTTGGTCCTGACAAGACTCAATGGATTATGACAAAGCAGAAAATTCTAATTCAACACTTAATAATTGTCTGAGAAAACAAAAAAGCACTGACTCGAGTGAAAGTCCTTTTGGCCTCCTGGGCGTTGTGGTTGTGGTCGGGCAGATTGTGAGCAACAGCCTGAGCATTCTCCACAACAGTGGTGAGGATTGACTTCAGGTGGTGGAACTGGCGGAGAAGATCTACCACAACCCCACTCTGTTCCTGACTGCAAGAGAAAAAACAGGAGAAAGGTCAAGACTATTACTGCTGTTTTAAAAATTCTACTACTGTCACAAAGCAACTTTCTGCCTCTGCACAGTAGGACCAAACACAAATAAAGCAGAGAAATTTAAATGAGATGACAGAGTCAGAATCCCTCTCGGTCGTCCCCCATCTTTACCCATTGGTGATCAGAGTCCTCACGTCCTCCCAGGCTGTCTTCACCAGTGCTACCTCTCTGAGAGCCTCCCCAGCCAGCTCACTGTCTCTCTGGGCCAGCTGGCTTCCCTTTTCCTCTAACCACCGCTGGGAATGCTGCAGGGACTGGAGCTCATCCTCCAGCTGGACGAAAAAACGCAGCCTGGGAGAAGGAAACAATGGGGATTACTAGCCGGATTCCAACATAACATATCAAATTTTTCAGTTTCGACAAATTGAAAAGGATTCAGATCTATATTTTGGCTTCATTGATATACGGTATACCTTCAGAGTTTGGCTTATAGCAGGTCTCTGAATGAAAAGCTCAGAGGATTGAACAAAAAGCTGTGATAGGAGCAACAGAGGTGTTTCAAAAGAGGTGTCAAACTGCAGGTGCCATTTCTCAATACATATTGATTGTGAATATTTGAAACTGTTTCAGTACTAATTTTCCGCAGTATCAATACACTGTATCAGCTGTGCTTTCTCAATCACTCTTATTGTTAATGTTAACTGCAGTCATTCTGCCCTTCTAGCCTATCCCAGCTGACATTGGGTGAGAGGCAGGGTACACCCTGGACAGGTCGCCAGACTGTCGCAGGGCCGACATGACAGACAGACAACCATTCACACTCACATTCACACCTACGGTCAATTTAGAGTCACCAATTAACCTATCCCCAATCTGCA
>JAPZEB010000010.1:18279614-18308700 GCA_029783705.1 Chaetodon striatus
AAGACCAGTTGTTTCCCAACTGCTGGAGAAGTGGAAACACAGCTAATGAGAGACCAGTATTGTTCTCTACAGAATAGCTGTATCCTCCGTGTACTCGTACAGAACGTCACGGGTTTGTTCTTACACTGTGTTTCTTCAGTAATTCCTCGGCATCTCCAGTCTCTCGCAAGCAACCCTGAGCTTTCTTCAGCACTCTCTCCAGCTCCTGTCTCGATTCTTCAAACCTCCTCCTCAGGCAGTTGTTGGCCTCTTCCTGCCTTCTCCATTCCCCAACCTCCTTCAGCAAAGCCTGAGAGGACAGACAGTAGGTAGTGGTGATTGTAATTGGTCTCTTCGGTAATATGGTGTAATTACATTATTTGTTTTACGTCAAGCAAATGAATAGCGAGACACATGAGCAAGTCTAATCTGCACGGCTGCCTCCTGGGTGTTTTGATGTTCTTGTAATCTCATTAATATAATCAGCGTTGTGGGTAATGTGGCGTCTGTACGGCATTCTGGTATGCATGCATACACATGTATGTTTAACACTAACCTGTGCGGAGCTCTGTATTTCAGCCACTCTCTTCTGCAGCAGGGACAGGTCGAAGTTTCGGAGCACCTTGCTGGCGGAGAGCGTCCTCTGCAGGGTGTGGTGATTCCTCTCAATCACTGACAGACAGCGTTTACAGCTTTGCTGCTGGTTTAACAAATCCTGAGGAAATTGTGGAAACAACCCCAACAAATAAGGAAGTGTGTTGAAAATGGTGCCATCAAATATTTTCACACTTCAGACTACTAGAATTACAGCCTTGCGGTTGTATGCCTCCACCGACCAGTGGAGTTGCAGTTCACATCCATGTAGCTATGACAGTTGACTATGTTTCAAATATGGATGTTGCTGCAAAGACGCTATATATTCTGCAACATGGATGCTTCACACACATCTTCAACCAGGCTGCACAGAAGAGCTACACAGAAAACACAATTTCAAGGTGGACACACAAGATGCGCATTACAAATACAGTATCTGTAGCTGAATAATGGATAGAAAAGTTTTTGCAGAATATTATGATGTCATGGAGAAGTTGACCTTTAACATTTTGGATATGAGAAATCTCCAGTTTAATCAAATGATCTAACCACTCACTAGATACTAAAATTTAATTTCAATGTACTTGAAATATTCATGATACATGTCACTCATACTGTAAAACTGATAATGTGCAGAGTGATGAAAACTACTGTAATGAGAAAAGCAGATTATTCCATTAACCTGGTAACCATTTAAGTTCAGTCTGTTCATTGTGATCATGTCTCACCTGCCACCTCTGCTTTTGCTGAGTCTGGGTCTGTGTGTCTGGGTCTCTGGCAGCAGAAGTGATGCGACTGGCCCGCTCCAGGGCTTGGTAAAAAGCAGTGATGTGTTTCTCCATCTCTTCCAACAGCGGCAGAAGAACATGACACTCTCTCACAAGGGAGGGACATCGCTCTCTCACCTGGAAACAGTTAATAAAGGCTGTTATATAGTGACACGGAAATGTGTGATTAGGTTATGAAAAAGTCTAATTAAAGAAGGAAGGCAAGTGTGTTGTGATAGACTTCATTCTACTTCTCATGTTTTGGCATTAAATGATACCTACCTTACTCAGCTGACTTTTGGCTGTTGCCATAGTTGCCATGACCCTGGCAGCCTCATCCTGTGGCGCATCCTTGGCAAGGAGCTGAGCACTGCGGGCAGCCAACTTGTATTGTGTCTCCATGGCAACAACCTTTTGCTTGGTATTCTGAGATGAGACGTGGAGGCAGAGGGTCATCTTAGACATCCTTAAATTGGATGCACTTTTATCAAAACTGCTTTTGAAAATAAAGATAAGGTCAGTTGCAGCTCTGACTTCAAACAATAAGTGACATAAAGCTTTTAGCAACTCTTTATCAAAAGATTTGGAGCGCAAGTTCAGTGGGGGGAGCTGTGAGATTTAAGTTTGACTTGCAGGCTGGAGAACTGAGGAACAAACTGTGGCATCATCACACTCAAGCTTTTTTTTTTTTTTTTTTTTAAATCATATTTATCAGAGCTGATCAGATCAAACTGATAGATTAGAGGAGCAGCTGCCGCAGAAGCGAGTAAAAGAAAACTTTCTTTTGCTCATTAGACCAATGGCTGGACTCTGGCATGCACGGTTTCCAAGGGAACCGACCAATGTAAGGTAGGTTGAAAAACAATAAGACAAAACTAAATTATAACATAATATAATATAATATGAATGTACAAACACCAAAGTTTCACTTTCACTGTGCTTGGTGTTCTGAATGCAGCAGCAAATGCTGATACTGTGGTTGTGCACCACAAATAAATGAATGTGTAGGAAACCGTGTGTGCGTATTGTGCTATTGTTATCTTAAAGGTATACTATGCAGGATTTTCCCAAGAAACAATATATAGACTCATACAAAAGTAATCCCACTTAATCACCATCTATGACCCACTAGTAATGTGTGGCAGTGTATTAGACTCCGTGGTCGGGATGTTCCTAGGCAAAATGTGCAGGTGAGGAAGGGACTTACAGTAACTAAAGGGTAGCAACCAGGTGTCTGACTACAAGCAATATCCATCCACGAGGAAGCTATGAATTTCATGGACAGAGTGCTGAAAAAAAGCCAATGTACTGTGGCGAAATGGCAAGCAGACAAAGCTCTGTCACAAATGAGAGTGAATCTGGGGTTGGCTTTCACATTCACTTTTGCTGGCAAGCGTTTATACAGACACTAACCAACAATTCCTGCTTACACTAGTACAGTGGTTCCCAACTGGTGGGTTGCAGTCCAAAAATGGGTTGCGGCCCCATTCTGGCTGGACCGCAGGTGATCTGCAAACCTGTCAAGTTTGTAAAAAATACATTTTTTTTAAGTACAGTAAATTTCGAAGTGCCGTTTTCTGCTGTAGAGTGAGTGACTAACCGACAGCTACTTGACAGAGACATCAAACTAGATTGACGACATGGCCAAACGCAAGTATGACACCGAATGTATTAAACTGTGTGGCCCTTGAACTAATGACTAAGGAGAAATCTGGACCCTGTGGCTGGACCAGTTGGGAACCACGACACTAGTATACCTTCAGCATATGATGGAAAAACTGGCAGTTTGCTTTCCTCACCTCCACGTCCTGCAGAAAGGATCTAACGCTGAGGAAAGACACCTGGACAGGAACATTGAGCTTGGCCTCTGCTGTGTCCAGCAGCTCTTTCAGGGCCGTGATGGCCTTTAGATGGTCTTTTCTCCACTTCTCCAGCTCATCTGCATGAGCATACTGCAATGAGGGACAGATGATACAAACATTAGGATCAGGGTTCCCAGGCATTTTCATGGACAATGTTTCAAAACTTTTCCATAACTTTTCAAGGATCCATAATATTCCTTTTTTTCTTGTCCCACCTGCCAGGTGTTTCTCAAACTATCAAGAATCAAACTCTATGCATAATTTCAGCTGGTGGGAATACATGAAGAGAGAGATGGGAGAAAATAAAGAAATGTGCAAGATGGTGAGCAAAAAATGTTCACACATCGATGCATAGAGCTATTATTTTATCAAAAGATGTACCTTCCTCAGGCTTTGGTCAAATAGTACCATTCATTCAAAATAAAAATAAAACTCAAACACCTTCATTTTGTGACAAAAAAACCCCCATTCAATTCTCGTAGAGATACAATTTGATCAAACTCTGTCTTTTCTCTGACATACAGTGTTATTAGCTGTGTTTGTATTCTGTGTTTTTATTTTTATTACTTGTTTGACTTTGAGGAAGAGGTCTCTCCATCGTCCATTCAAAAGAAGTAGCTGCTGCTTGAGATCAAGCGACACGGTCTCATCACACGTCTCAATGAGAAAATTCCCCGCGTCGTTCATGGCTGCATGCTGATCCATCCAGTGGCTGAGGATCCTGAAAAACTCCTGGATGAGAGACAGACTCATTAAAAGAGACAGAAAGAAACACAGACAAGGAAATTGAGAGAAACAAAGAACAACACAAAGAACGAGTGTCAAAGAAAGAAACAAAGAAAGCTAATCATAAAAGAGACAAAGAAGTGGTTCATAGAGAGAAACAAAGAACGGACAATAAAAAAACTGGGGTAATTAGCTGTCTAATCCTTGGTGGGGATGTGAATCTGAGGTAACCATGGCAATGTGACAACTGGAATATCCTTAGTGGCTTGTTGTAAGTCAAGGAGATCATTTGATACTTGAGTGGAGACTGCTAATAGGATTCCACTTAGAAGACCAAATGCTTGAAATTGGGCTGCCGTGGATTTGATTGCTACTACTCTGAGGCATTTGAGTCCATCAAATAAATGCATGTATGAAGGAGGAGACTCTTAATCTGTGCACAGGAAAAAAACCTTACAGTGTATAGTGGGGTTTCCTATGATATTAAGACTCAAGCTCGTACCCGTTTTGTGTTTTCCGGCTGGCTCTGAGCTTCCTCTGCATCCTCCAGCCAGGCCTGTAGGGAGGCCACAGTGGAGCTGTACCTCTCCCAGTTGGACAGCACCTCCTCCAGCATGCTCCTCACACTGCGCACTTCCATGGACAGACTCCTCCACTGGGTCACCACCTCCCGCATGAACCTGCGCACACCCATCTCGCCCTCGTCCGCTAGAGGAGAGATAAATCAACAATAACAACATCAATAATGATAGCAACAGTGATACTTCTACAACCAGCTGGAGGTGTACAGAGACATCATTATCTGTATCTGTTCAACCAACAAAGTTATCTACCTCTGTATCTATATTCACTAGCAATGCAACTGTTGTGCCTTCGAAACATCAAATTCATTTAATAATGGCCTGTAATTTATTATGAAATATGTTTCCACATCCTCATACTGTATTTTTTAACTCTCTCTCATGCTCTTATTTTTCATTTTTAACTATGTCAATATATTTTAATAAATAATATTTTTTTTTATTTATTAAAAAAAATGATTTTTTTTCAAAGGACTTTCAATTTCAGGAGACTTTAATTGCATGATTCCACAATTATTTATTTTTATTATATTTTTTATTTTTTATTATTTTTGCATTGCCTGTTGTCATGGATTTTGTCTGGGGTTTGAGTAAGACTGTACATTATGCCTCAACAAAACCTTTCTCTTTGAAATTAAAGGTTGCTCAAACCCCACTGCAGCAGATGTTGTTATGTTTCACAACCACTAACACAGTATCAGCCACTGCCAGTTAGCCTACAGGCTAACATACAACA
Source organism: Chaetodon striatus (assembly GCA_029783705.1). NCBI lineage: Eukaryota > Metazoa > Chordata > Actinopteri > Chaetodontiformes > Chaetodontidae > Chaetodon > Chaetodon striatus. The sequence goes on from JAPZEB010000010.1 coordinate 18,284,860, forward strand.
TAAATATAAGATACTAACAACACTTAATTCTGATACGTTTGCTAGTCAGTGGTTTTGGCGCACAACAGACTTCTCATCTCAGTCTGGGTCTCACTGAGGCTCAAACATGTATGGCTGAATCTCTCTGATGTTTCCTTTGATGCTAACACTAGCTATCTTGATGCACACTGCTCTTTCAAATGTCAACCTGGTGCTAGTAGCGCTGGATGAGTGGAGGCCAGATCCAGAATTTTTCAATGAGGAAGAACACGTAGATCTGCTTCCACCTCCCTTTCAGAGGTTTTTTTTTTACTATTTATGTGGAAAAAAACATCAATCTATTCATTAACTATAACCGTTTATCCTATCTGTGGGCCAGGCATGGAGCCCGTCCCAGCTGACACTGGGCTCAAGGCGGGGTACGCCCTGACAGACAACCATTTACACTCATATTTAGGCAGCAGTACTGACCACTGAACCACCTTACAGCCACATGTTAAGCAGAATATTAATAACATCAGAGTATATTTATAAGCTTTAAAGTGTGTCTGGAGGGGAACTTTGGGTTAGTTTGATAACTTGTGGACTCATTTTTACTCGTGTTAATGTTACACTACATTTTAGCATTTACATATACTGCTGGCTGTCACTTCGGACTGCTGTTCAGCAAAAAATACATAGCCTCGCTTTGAAAAACAGGACATACAGTATGGTACATATATTCATAGAAATGGCAGACACAGAGCACATACTGTAAAGCCTGATGGAGCTACAAGCCTTTATAGAAAAGTCTCTGACCTCAAAAACTCTCACTACAGGGAGATGTATTATCTTTGCTTGTGTGTTCCACTTCATTGGTACAAACGCTCAGGTCTCTTAAGTCCTGTACCACAAACTATTGTCAGCCAGTGTGGGGCTGATAAATGACTCCGGCGAATACAAATATCCAGTTTCAAATACACATTAATCAGACAGTGCTGTGCCTTGAAATAGTAGATCATTACGTATCAATCTCTTTATTCTCCTGCTGTGCCTCTATTGCTATAACCTCAAACTGGGCCTTTAAAAAGATCCAAATGATGTCTCGCCCAGCCAATCAGAGCCGAGGCTGTTAACTACCAGCTAGGCTCATGCGGTAATTGCGGTGGTGGGGGGCACGTCATTTGTGGGGTTGACCAATCAAGCCTCAGATGTCCTGATTTCTCGCCATACCTCACTTCTCCGCTCCGCATACCCTAGAGCAGCACAACCCTGAAACTTAATGAAACCAACAAGCTAGCTCAGTTTGCGCCCAGAGACCTGCAGAAGTGGAGCAGCCCCTAACTAGCAAATGGGGTCGTATTCCCCACTGAGAGCTGGGAGTGGAGGAACCTCATTTAGCTGTAGCCTGCAGACTCTCCCCTTCTACCGAGCTGTAAAACCAGACAGGGCAGACTGAGCGGCTGGAAGAGAAAGCCTCATTGGTTATTGAGTCGTTGACAAGGGAGAATAAAGTTGAGATATGTGTACAATGCTGAGGTATTAGTGCCACTCAATTTCAGATACAAGCAAAATCAAAAAGACAAGAATGCAATTAGGTTTCAGTGATATGACAGCTGTGGGATAAAATCAGTTTATGAACATTTATAGATTTTGCCATAATATTTACACTGAGATATTGATCCTTGTAATATCTCTACTAGTATTAAACCAGGGGTGTCAAACTCATCTCAGGTCATGGGCCACATAAGCCCAGTTTGATCTCAAGTAGGCCAGACCAGTGAAACCATTGCATAATAACCTATAAATAACAACACCCCCATTTTTTTTTATGTCAGAGAGCTGTATTCTGGTCATGGTGGAAATGCCTCTGAAGCACCATTTTACATGAAGTAGGCTACTCACTGTTTAACTCACTCCTGAAACCTGACACCTCTTACCCTTCACAAGTGCATCAGTTTTAGGCATACAAAGCCATGAAGTGAGTTGTAATGGACCCTTTGGTGGTCTGGTTATTGCCCGTAGACCATATGTTTGACATCCTTCTATTAGACCATTGTGGGCGATCACATGGCTTTAATCGCTGCATCACCGAGCAGAACTACTTCATTGTAATTTCAGATTTTATCCATACTAGCACCTCCTAAATGCTATTATTTCAGTTACCAGCCAGGTCGAAAACCAGCTGTTATTCCAAAAATATATATACATAGAAAATCATACTTTACCTGATCAAAGGTACATATCAAATCATTAACTAACTGTATACATTTTGACTTCTCACCTGAGCTGTCAGCACTGACATAGGCTTCAGCTGACTCTTTCAAGGACCGGAACAATGCCTCGTAATTTTCAAAGAAATGTTGCTTCTCCACAAACAGCTAATGAAGACAGGGACAAACAGGAAAGTATTATCACATGTGAGGAGACACGCAGGAGATACGCAGAAATAACACTAGTGGTCATACACTATGTAGCAGGAATTATTTTATGACTACGTGACTTTTGTTCAATCATGTTCTATATTACGAAATAGGGCAAAAAAACTATTGTCTGCACAGGAACCCTAAAGATTCAATTACCAGTTCAGCACGCCAACTACTGAGTAAATCAAAGCCTGAGCTTACAACATAGCTGTGGAGCATCAGTTCCACGGACTCTTGTCGGCCGTATTTTATGATCCAGGATTTGAGCTTGGACTCGGCGAGAGTGAGGAAGGCCTGCATGTGATGTTTGTTCTCCAAGAATTCCATTCTACACAAGTGGATGCTAGAAGATGTGGAGACAAAGTTCATCCTGAAAAAAGGCAAAGTTTACAAACGATATCAGACCTACAGCTTGACCCTCACATCCTGCTTCTTCTCTGAAAAAGCAGGATGTGAAATCATGCCAAGTGAGGCAGTTGATATCAGACGTCCAAGAGAGATTGGCAGCTTCTTTATTACCTCTCAGCCATGTCTTGTAGCTGGTCTGGGGGAACGGGGACTCCATCAACACTTCTGTCTTTATGGATCCTCTGAAAGATCTGCTGGTGACTTTCCAGGCTCTTCAACACATCCTGCACAGTGTGAATACACAAATACTCTTAAAGACTGAACACAAAATAAGTTTCTGATCAGAACATTTTACAACAAATAAAAAGAACCATTAATAACACTTTACTGCTCTTAATACTACATTTATTTTGAGTAAATATGAAGTGAACAATGCCGCCACTCTGTCCAGCGCCTAGTTGTCTTTTTGCCACTCCTGTCCGTGGCTCAATGCCAACCTTGTGCTGCTCCAGAGCCCTGTGGACAGTGTTAGCTGTCACATCGTGTGCCTGATGGACGATGATCTCTTGTCGCAGAGCTCCTTCAGCCTCATGCAGCCACGCCCCCACTTTGTCCAGAGGAGCCGGCAGAGACCTGTCCAGCTGCAAATGCCAGTCCAGGAGCTAAAATAAGGAAGACAGCCGAGGAGACAAACAGAGACACGCTATGAGCAGACAGTGACTGCACAACTCACTGCATGGCACAACAAAAAGTAATAATAAATCACATTAAAACCTCAATTAAAGCTCAGGATTGAAAACACATCACAGATAAAACAGTTACAATGAAAACTGGTTATCACACGCTGAAAATAAAAAGACTACTGCTCATTTATATGGATTGCTTTTGCTTCAGTTTGTGTCTTAATTAAATTTATATAAGTGGGAGACAAAATGCCACCAAACAATTAACTGCCTGAGTCAGCTAAGATTTTTCATCACAATGCACAGAGCTAAAAGTCCTCACTGCATTAACAACCCCAACTGTGCATGTAGAAGTAGTCAGTGACTATGTGTACATGCACAAAATATTCCGGGTTTTTGCCCTTATTTCTTAAAAGACAATATTCCTACTAAGCTGTTTAAATAGCTAATGAAAATGAATATTCCACTAATACTCCCTTTCACATGCAGCCGTGCATACTGTGATTAATGTGCCCTGACATGTCGTTTATCATGTCAAAATATGGAGAAGTGGAACAGCTCGAGCTGCTTGTGCCATTTTCCTTCTTTGTATCAAAAAAGGTTTCTTCCACAGGTTTCTACTGGTGCGACTGTGCGAACACAGCCTTTTAACCACCTTCTTGAAAAGGTTGGTGTTATGATATTTGAGCATATCAAAAAAACCTGTCGATATCCAAGTCTTTGTTAATTAAAGTTTAAAAGTAGGTGTGTTTCTCTTCCAACTAGAGATGCGAGCTTTTATTTTGGACATGTATCTGTGATACATCTACAACGCATCCATGACAACACACAGAGAGCTCACCAAAACAGGCAAGAGACTTTGTGCTGTAAACTGCAGTGCAAATTGAGATGTTTATTCCAAATGGGCTGCACACATATCCAAAAAATTATCCACACATATCCAAAAAATTATCCTAAGACCTGAATAATATGGGGATATCAAACATCTTAATCAGAAAATGCGGCATTCGGAATACGGCCTAATTCAGAATGTCCAAACGAAATATGCTGTTACCATATTCAGAATAATAGTGGAATATTAGCGTGCATGTAAACATACTTGCTGTCTGTTCAAATCTGCTTCTCTCACCCTGTTAGAGACTCTTTCCCAGGCCTGTTTGACCAGAGCCTGGTCCACTGTCAGCATCCCATCCTTCTGAGTGGACTGCAGAGCTCCCTCCACCTGCTTCCTTCTCATCTCCAACTGGACACGCAGACTCTTAAACAACTGAAAAGAAAGAAGTAAAATCTGCTCAGAACTCTCAGCTCCAAAAATATTAAAGTCAAAGGATACAAACATCAAAACCAGTGATCTTTAAGGGGTCGAACCATCGTCCCATTATTATTCTCCAATTAGACCATCAGAAAATCTGTGGATAACTGCCTCTGAATGCTGTCCCTCTTTCTGGCCTCAGATTCTCAGACTCTTCTTAATAATGTGCAAAGAAAATGAGTGTATCCCACATGCTGCTGAATATGGAAAGCATCCTGAGGCTTGGTGGAATAAGCCAGATTGACTGAAAATATGACGGCTGCTGTCTGATCCCCACAGTGTAATGCCACTGATTAAGCTAATAATAGGAGCGTCTGTGCCCAGTGTGCCCAGTTTAAACTGCACACACACACGCAGTCACACACATACTAACCTGGTACTGTTGAGCGAGATTGCCCTCAGTCTCCTGAGCCTGTACTGCATCTCTCTCCAGCTGGTTGAGCCACATTTTGAGCTCCCTCAGGCTCTTTCGCTGCTCTCTCTAGGAGGCCGGGATGGGTGAGGGGTGGCGGGGTGAACAACGGGTGGAGAGATGGACATGGAAATTGAAGAAGCGCAAAGGAGAAATATAAAAACAAATGAAAGAAAGGATGAAAAAGAGCGTAAAGGAAAGGGGAAAACAGAGAGATACAGAGAAAAGGTGATTAACCAAATAAATGTTTGAGGGATTGATGAAAAGATGAGGGTGAAAGAGAGGGCATGTACTGTTAAACATGTGCTCTCTTAATCCTCTGTGTCTCCCTGTAGGACAAAACGTCAAAAACCCACAGCTGCCAAAAACACTCAGCTTAAACAGGGTACTTTGTCTGAGACCCCCTGCTAACATTTCATTGGATTTTAAGTAACCATGACGATAATACTATGCTGCTGAAAAGCTTGTGAGATGAGTCTATTGAGTTTGGGAGCTGTTCACTTTCAGTCTATTCAGTTTTTTACTTCACATAAGCTCCTTTAAGGATATCAAACTTTATTCTTTCTGACAGCCTGAGACGTTAAAATAAATTTAGCTAATTCCAAAGAGAAGCAGACTTTTATCTGTTACTCAACTCCTGCAAATCATTTTGCAACCAGTGTTTCAGTCACTATTTATTATTTATGATAACACATTTGTTGTTTTTATGTAAAAACACGAGTGTCAGTTGACCTTCATTGAGCGAAATAGAATATTCAGGGAAAACATTAGCGTGCTAGCAAGAAGAACAAAGAACAAAGCAGCTGTGAAACACAACAACCACCAAAAGCCTTATCAGCGCTGTAAGACAACAAAACACACAGAAAGCAAGTGGTTAGTGCAGCTTTAAAGCACATCACTGCTCCTGACACTGTTAACCTTAAAAACAGGCAACCTCTATTCACAAGCTTTCCATCAAATACGCTGTATCAGTGCACAGTGCCAATGCCAGAGGCTTTCATTGTCATGCTAATGGAACCAGAAGCCATAGCGGGAGGTAACGTTAATAAATGGTAATATCACGTCTTATTATACTGGACTTCCTTTTGTTATCATGGCTCTAAAACCCTGCGGCAGGAATATTACATCAGGTAAGATAAAGAGCCAATATTAGCATATAGGCTCTATTTTGACACGGAAAAACAATGTTTAATCTCGTCCATAGACCATACAGTAGGCAGTGATGCTGTAATCCAATAGCAGGGACAGAAAAATAAGCATTAATCACATTTATATGGAAACCATGAATGTGCATGGGTGCTAATTGCATTGAGATGCGGAAAATGATGGAAAACCTGCCCCTAGGACCTTTAAGTTACTCTATAACCTACCTCAAACATTTCCTCTATATCGCGAGCAGCAAGACCATGCTGAAGGACAGAGGCCAGCACAACAACCACAGGAAAGCAGTCACCACACAAAAACACCAGAGAGACAAAGACAAGGAGAGATACGAAGAGAGAAATGTGCAACAAGGAAAGACATCAAATAGGCGAGACACTGCCAGACCTGAGTCACAGAACATGTGAAATCACTGTTTGTTTTAACCTTGTATAGCAGACAGGTGTTGGTTATGGCATCACTGCATTTTAGAAAGCATTAAGTAATTATGAAATATGAAAATCCACTTCCTGTAATTGCTCTGACTTTTACTGAACTTAAAAAAAGCCTCACCCACCTTGCACTTATAGGTTAAAACAAGCATCAAGCAGTATTTAGAAAGACCCAGCTGTGCACACAACACTAACTAGACAAAATGCCATCTATGTACGTATAAATCGTGGCTGACACACTTGCTGTGACATCTGAAGAGAAAGACAGAACACACAGGATGCAGAATGAGAGAAGACAATGAATGGCATATCCAGACTGAGATGAATCTGACAGCTGGTTACCTCTTCTTCTAGCTGTCCGTCTGAGTCACTCTGCTTTCGGTCAGGGTGATGCTTCAGGAACTGGGCAACGTATGTCATAATGGATTTCTCATCTGGCTTGTCTACATCCACATCTGAGGAGGGAATCAAATGAATGTAAGCCGAAGTCACGACAAGTTAAGTCCAGCTGATAATCCTTCCACAATTTCTCTCATAGAGGAAAATAACTGGAATTAATAAGAATATGTTTGACTCACATCTGTTCAGAAACAGAAAATTGTCATCTTAAATGAAAACAGCCTTCAGCACTTCAGATCAGCGTCCAAGTTTTGTTTGGAGGTTCCACCATGCTGAATCTCATGGCCTAATGGACCTTAATTACATTGATGTCAAGCTTGATTTGTCAGAGTTCATTCTGAAGAGCAGGCGTGAAGGGGCACAGCTGGTGTTTGGAAGTGACACTAAGTGCACATCTGATGCAGTTATAGATGCCTGCTATTGTATTTCAGTACACTGGAAAACAAACTACTCTATATGACAAAACGCTATGGATTTCAGTTACCTGTAAGGTAAGTACTTTCTTATTATTTGAGAGAGTAACACAAACATCATGTTGATTCCTTTAAAGTAGCCAAGAGAAAACAATAAATGAATACAGAGGCAAATAACTGCAGAATTATTTTGATCCCAGGGTGTTGTGGATATATGGTTAGTTATTCAGATCAGATTTAATCAACTATAGGAATACTTCACTCCCCAAAATGACCATTTCTTTATCAAAACTGACCCCATGTTATGTTGAATTCATGAGAAACAAATGTTGGCAGGTTGGGTTTATTGCATGCCTAGGCTGCATGCATAGGCTACAGATCACAGTGTAAAAGTGAACCACCACATCACTGCTGATCGCAACAGAAGACAATGAATATAAAGGGAAACTTCACTGATATTGAACCAGCTGTGTGACACCGCAGTGAGTGCAGATAAACAGTGTTCGGCTTTATCTCCATGCTGCTGCCAGCACTGGACTTCTGCTGGTCGACCTCTGTCACCAGACGGGCAGGGAACCTCAAGGGGAAGCAAAACAACATTCTTCTGCACACACTGTGATAACACACAACTTGTTGAATATTGGCAAAGCTTCCTTTCACTGGTTAGGTAAAGCAGGGTGTTTTTTTTTCATGGTCGCAATCGTTAAAAAGCAAAAGTAGCATGAGTAAGACACCTTGGTTATGGAACCGGAAAGAAACGTGTATATCCTTCCAACCTCTTGGAATAATGACTATCATTATAACACAACATGTAGCTCGAATCCACAAAACCACCCTGAAAAATGAAGTAAATCTGAAATGATTGCATGAGAGCCTATGGAGTACAGCCGTCCCTGTCAAAGCTGCCCAATGCTACACTATAATTGGCCAATCTGCGAAGGGTCAATTCATGATTTAGAATTTTTTCAACCTATTTTGCCATATCTTGGTTCTACAGCTTCATTGGATGGAACACAGTCAAGTATGATTGCCAAAATCTACACCACTGGAGTAGGGCAAAGCCGTATAGCAGCCCCCAACTCCGTGCAGCCTCTACATACAGACTCTGCAGCCTGAGGGGCGTGACTCAGGGCAAAGAAGACCAACAGTCATACGCTGCTCAGCTAAATTTGAAGGCGACTTAGATAAGCACATCAGCTCCAAGCTTCTTTCATCTGAACTGTGGCAGCTTGTCAGTCAGAGGACGATATTTAGAGAGATTTTAAGGAGCACATCAAAATTTAAAAATAGGAATTTTGAAGGGGGAAAGACTGTCCATTTATCAGCAAATAACATTTCTGTTTATGTCAGAATCTAACGTTAAATCCGTTCTTGTACTTAATTCTTTTGTTAACATTAGCATTTTGTTAATACTTATGTGGATAACAACAGTAGCCTCATGGGATAACTTGCTTTTCTTGAATGTTAATTTGTTTTGTTTTTACATCTATAAATAATAAAACATCCATTTTAATAATGTAACATGACCCCCCACAGACTGTTCTTTCACAAATATAACTTCAAACACCCTGCTTCACCACAGCTATACCTACTGCATATTGGACTTTTTCATTGTAGACATTTTGACATGTCACAGCAGGGAGAGCACAGGTGTAATTAATAATCTTAATCAATGCTGCAGTCAAGTTAGCTGCTCCAATGTCAGTGTCCTGGTACTGTGGATGCTTTTTCCCTGATGGCTTAGTACATTCTTAAGTATTTCCATTCAGTACTAACTTTACACTTCCACTTCACTGCATAGCTGAAGGAAATGTATTTTATTTTTACTCCTACATTTATCTGACAAGTGTAGTTACTTGAGATTGAGACCTGATATAAAAAACAAAGATCAGTTTATGAAATAAAATGCATTGTTGTGGATTGAACTATGTATAGTAATGAGTTAAAACTAGTTCCACTTGGCCAGCTCAACAGTAAAATGACATTTAGACTATGCACTAATGCATTGGTATATTATAATTTTTAAAAAAAGTTCAACCTATTTCATGATAACATATCACTCCTATGGGCTGTTTCCTCTGCAAAGCACTTACTTTCAGTGCATATGTACTTTAGCTAAAGTAGCAGTCTGTTTTCGAAATAAGTAATTTTACTTGTAATGAGTATAATTTCACTGGTATATTGGTACACACTATTTTTTACTTTAATAAAGAATCTTAATATATTTTCCACCAGTGTTTACATGGCTCACTGGAACACACAAGAGGAAAAGAGCCAAAATAAATGTTAGTAGTTGCACGTGTGTTTTTAGTGCTTTTACAAGTCAAAATGTGTGCTGTAAGAAAAAGCTCATTGTGTTTCAGCTAGGCAGAAAATAAAGATGAAAAAATGAAAGCCCTTGATGAGAATGTATGCTGAGCAGTGGAAACTAGGATTGAATTAGGACACCATCTGGAGCACTTACAACAGTAAGCTGATGTTTACATGTTAACACAGCAATAGCATTCTCCACAATGACTTCCAACATCTTTGCTCTCCCATCACTCCAGGTTCTCCCGTTCGACGACAATGTGTGTCTGCGTGAGCCGTGCCAGAACTACATGAAGTGCATCTCAGTGCTGCGCTTCAACAGCTCCGCCCCCTTCATTTCCTCACCCTCCATCTTGTTCCGGCCCATCCACCCCATAGCGGGCCTACGCTGCCGTTGCCCAGTAGGCTTCACGGGTGATTACTGCGAGACGGAGATCAACCTGTGTTACTCCAACCCCTGCATGAACGGAGGGGTGTGTGCCCGCAGAGAAGGAGGGTACACCTGTATCTGCCGTGAAGACTACACTGGTGAGTAGGGAAGGGAGTGTGTGCTGTTGTGAGTACAGGAGCGAGCATGTAATTGTGCTGCTGTGGAATTTGGTATTTGTTTTTGCACTCATAAAATATAACAATAAGAGTTGAAGTGTTTGTGGCTGTGATGGTGGAATACACATGTTGATTATAAACTGTAGTGCTAGTATGTACACTTATCTTTGTTTTAAGTGTGTGGAGAACAAACCCAACTTAATTCAACCATCTTTTATGAATGACAAACACTGAAATAATCCTAACTGAAGTTTTCTTTTTGTCATTTCTTTAGCAATTTGCTTTTTGCAGATGCCCTAAAATGAATCGAAATTGGCCGCATCTAACTGGGAATGTTCTTGATCTCGATCTCTCTAGTTAGCAACCTCAAAGTTGCTGTCTGCATGTCATTGGTGTACCTGGTTGACCTTTGTAGTGCACCTGCATTATTGAAACAGCAGTTAAAGGGGAACTTCCAAATCCAACCCAAGTTACTGTGTCTAAGTGACTAATAGGAGCAACAATTTTTGAAAGCAGTCCAGTATTGACAGAGAATGCTGTAGCCTGCTGCCATGCTGCAATGTAATCGTCAAGGCAATAGTGGACCATCACCATATGTCCTCTCATCAGGTCTGTTTGTTATTGTCTTCCTGCAACAACTCAACTTGCGAGGTTTCAGAACAAGACTCCTTCTTGAGCACACGTGGTTATACACAGTAACAAACAGACTGGATCAAGTGAAAGGTGAAGAAAAGCTTTTCTCTGTAGGGATCCTTTTTTATTTTTAACAACATAGTCAAACACTTAGATTAGATTAGATTTAGATTACATTTCAACCCATTTTGCTGCTGCTGGTTTATTAGTCACTTAGGCACAAAAAATATGGGAAAATAGGTTTCAGGTTGAAAAATACCATTAGTTTATGAGAACTTGCCAATTAACAGGTCCCTCGATTTTCATCTTTAGTGGAAAAACTTATTGACACCCTAACTGGTTTTCATGCAGTTGAAAATGTCGTCTCATAGCACAGAAAAACAGAATAATACTATTATAATTTACTCAAATATACAATAGGTTTACAATAGGTATACAAAGGTTTTTGGGCTCAAAGCCACTGGCTGGCCGACTGAGGCCCTTTTGTGTGGAGTCCGTGTCAGTGTTGGTTTTCTCTGGGTCCCTTCCACAGTCCAGAGACACGCAGGTCAGGTTAATTGCTGACGTTAATCTGGCTGTAGATTTGAATGTGAGCATGAATGATGGTCTGTCTCTATGTGTCAGCTGGGATAGTGTGCCGACCTCGCAACCCATAACAAGATAAGTACTTGCCTTTGAATTATCTGTATATTCTACAGAACTCTGAGTACTTTCCTCTGGTGCTGTTTATTTATTCTGTTAATGTTAATGTTAGTTTTCTCTTGAGCAACTTCAGAGTCAGAAAAAACACCTTTTTTTATACATGTTAGTGTCACACAGGCTGTATCTGGTCTTTGTAATGCTAAATTACTATCTCACTCTGAGTAAGTGAAATAGTCACATCCATTATACATTTCTGAATGGCTGCACTGTCACTTCTTAATGGAAAATGTATAATTTTGTACAATTTTATGTGCAACTTCAATCATATGTGATGCCTTTGGAAACTTTGAAACCTTTAAATGAAGTGTTGTGAATTTCAAAGCTTGCACATGGCACATAATCTAGCTCCCCTGGTAGAGCGTGCACCCCATATAGACTGAGTCCTTGACAGCGGCCTGGATTTGAATTCAACCTGCACCCATGAATGTGTAAAGATAACTAGATAAAGCGTTTATAGCCAGGCTTTGTTCATTCCTGTGAAAGATGCCAAAGCCAAAAAAGTAAGATCCAAGTAATACTGAACTTGGCACATCGGACTTTTTTGGCTTAGCAACTTTCACAGACAGCATGTTGGTTAAATATTACTTGGATCTTTGGCATTGTTGGGCCCATAGAGCAAGCGCACTGCAGACTTTAGCGAGGTGAGTGGCTCACTTCCTCTGGCCAGGCGGCTAACTTCTGGTGTAGCCCTCTGCTAACTTGAATGGGGATACAGTTATTTAATCATGTAACTCTTCTGTACTTACGAAATGTACTCCGACGAATGGATCAAATCCCGATAGTGAAGCAAGTTACTTTGCGGGGGTTGTTGTGACGCTCAGAAAAATGCATCACTGATTTCTAGACGTCATTTTCAGAATATAAGTCTATGAGAAAAGTCTCTCCATGCCCAGTGGACCCAGAAGTTGTAATTCGAAAACTGTCTTCAAAGCACTTCCCGGGGTCCTGCCCACGGCTCTTTGCTGCGTGTCATCCCTCCTCTGTCTCTCCTTCCCCCCTTTCCTGTCACTCTCCAGCTTCTTTATCATAAAGGCAATAAAAAGCCCTAAAAATACCTTCAGAAAATGTGCTCGCACTTGATGCACATAGGTTTGTAACAGCATACCCACTGGTGGATAAAGAGGAAGAAGCATAAGTTTTAGACAATTTAATAGATTTTACTGCACATTGCTGAGTGTTTTACTCACCTCTTTATTTATTCAGCTCTACATTAAGAGTTTAATAGACAGGATAAAGTGTAAGTGTGTTTGTTTGTGTGTTTGTTGTGTCTTGGTGTAGTCTTTAACTCAACCCTGGTAAACTAAAGCTGACTGTCTGTGTCTCTTTGTTCATGTCCCATGTTGACTTCCTCTTTGATCCGCTCTGTTTTTACTCTGTTGTCGTGTTGAGCTGAACAACATGAAAACATACACTCTGCCTCCTGGGAGAGCTTCCTCCTCCACAGCTCTCTACCTGTTACTTGGTCTCTTACTCACACACACACACCACTGCTGCCACCATAAACCCCTCACTCTTTTTTATTGTCACCAAACTAATTTGTTCCCTTTCTCTCACACACACAGTTCATTCTTTTCTACCTTTCCCAATACTCCAGACTAATTTGCTCTCTCTCCCTCTACCTTTTCCCTGCCCCGTCATACTGCTGCATCGCTTCAGTCTTTGAGCCACTGAGTAGGTTGTAGGAGAGGATAGATGCTATGAATGTCAGTGTGCGTGTCTGGGGGATATTTCACATTGCATTTTATTTAGAATCAAAAGAGAGCTGGGGGAGTGAAGCAACACTTTCCTTTCATGAGAGAGACGGAGTGTTTTCCAAACTCCCACTGAGACAGACAGAAAGAGAGATAAAGAGAGAAAGAGGAAATGAGCAAACCAGAAGTGGAGGTAGAGAGAGAGACTGAGAGTGAGTGGGAGGGTGAGAGAAAAACGGAGGATAGAGATTGATTGAAAGAAAGTGGAATAGAAATGGGTAGAGTCAGGAAAGTTTAAAAATGGAGAGAAGGACTAAAAGTAGGGAGAGAAGGAATGTAAAATGGTAGAGGAAATACGTTTTGGATTGGCTTGCTGCTGTAGAGGGTGTTAGTGATGTTACAAGGTGTTCGACAAACACCGATTACAAACTGATTTCACCACTTGCCCAATACAACCAGTCATTTTCCTTTTTTTATTTATATATTATTTCATCAACACTTAGTTGGACAACAGATGCTACAGTTACAAACTAGAGATTATTATTAGAAATTGTCTGCACTGTACAGCAGCAGCAGCAGAGTTCCAGCACAGAGCAGGAGACAGATTTCACCTATAATGTGACAAGAGAGTTGACCGACATGGACGAAGGTGTCAAACCAAAACGTAAAAGCACCTTTTTGTCAGTATTTTGTGGCTGCTCCTTCTTGTTCCATTGCTCCCTCCAATATTTCAAACTAATCTACTGTCAACAAAGGACGAAATCGACAGTTGTCTTGTTTTGTAGATGCATTTTTGATGAACGATAGCAGTAGTGTTAATCTTACTGGCAAAAGACGTTGCATTTCCTGTGACTGCTTTACAATACGTACGTAAATTGGTGTTTGACCAGTTAAATGCTTTTAATATGAGCGTGCAGCAGTAAGACATGTTCTCTTTGCATTAGCATTCGTAACTTAATGCAGCGCTCTACAGATATTTATTATCATCAGCCAGTATTTTTTTATTGTATAATATCCGGTGTAATCCGGTGTTTATTAACTGGTGAGAAAATGTCTTCACCCTGTAATCCCTACTTTTAGATTTTGGGCAATACCAGTCAACGTGGTCCTAGATTACACTGAGACACATCCGCCAATGACCAATTTAAAGTTTTGCCTCTGATAGTATCTGAAATGTAGGACCAAATCTCACAATGTGACAGCTGCTACAAGTCACATCTAACCAACCAATCAGAGTATGACATGAAATGACTCAGAATAATTGGCTGCTGGAACATTGTTAAAGCTCCACTTTTTAGGTTGATAAAAAAAAAAAAAAAAAGTGCTCTGGCTAAAGCTTGGATGACAGATGACGTGTCTCAACTCGCATTTATTTCTGTCTACATCATACCGCGCTGACATACCTCAAAATAGGTGTCATACACTCTGACAAAGACCATGAGGAAGATTTTGTTGGACCCATCTCACACAGTGTGACATACATTGAACCTGCAGGATCGCTGTTCACACAAGGTGTGTAAGGGCCGAAGTATGGCAGCAGAGAAGACCGACAGAATCAAAGATAGGAATCAGATGATTAATATTTGGAGACAAAAAGGAGGAGAGAATAACTGAGAATGGGAGGAACAGAGAAAAAAAGGAGTTAAAGATGGGACAGGAGTGCAAACAGCAGAGTATGAGAGATGAAGGAAAGGATGGAGAAGAGGCGTGTATGACAGCAATATGGGAGAAGAAGGAGATGGATGAATTCAGAGAGAATAACATGGAAGGAGGGCTGCAGGGGGAAAATGGGGCTAGAGACATCTGAAAGCAATGAGAGAGAGGAAGGGATGGAGGATGAGAGTTGAGTGATAGAGCCAGGGAAATCAGATGGGTTCTGGGTAAGTCAGTGTTGAGCTTTTCCCGCGTAGGCGTCGGGTGTTGCGGTGTCTTGTCAACGCCCAGGGCTAGCGGGAAGAAGAGGAGGAGGAGGAGGAGGACAAATAAACAGGGACGAATTGATTCTGCAACACACAGAAATCTCCAGACATCTCCCAACCAAGTTTGCTTTCTACCACATTCATTTTTTTTTCATTTTTCCAACCAACCTGCCTTCATCCTTTCCCTCATGTGCTCTTTGTGGGTTTGAATTGCTTCTCCCTGAAACTCTATGGATCTCTCTCACAGGCAAGAGCTAAGCCCCAGGTTTTGACCAAGAGTGGAAACTTTCTTTTTCCACTGAGCGAGAAATATATTTGACAGTAGAACAGTAGCTTTCAATACCCTGTGTCAGGCGTGATTTGCGAGCAATTATTTTGGGGATTTTTTGGGCTACTCAAGCCAATTGCTTATGTAAAAATGATCTCATCATGTTAAAAATATACTTTCTGACTGAGACTGATGTTACGCCTTTTTGGCTCAAATTAATTTAAAGAATATGCCTCATCAAAACAATAGAGTAAACCAGAACTCTGTGTAATATATTATACTGATACTTTTTTCAATAACCAAGTTACAAATTGCTTTGTATGAAGCAACAAATTAAAACCAACAATGTTAAAAGGAAACAGAAAACCTTTGAAGTATATAGAATTCATTAAGCTGGACCAGATTAGAAATAAAATTAAGTAAAACAAAAAGAAATCAAGAGAAAATGTGCATGAGAAGTTAAAGCATTTATTAATATCAGGCTAAGGGCTGATATAAATATATTAAAGAGAGATTTAAATGAAGATAATACTGACCCAACCAGCCTTATTTTTCTCAGGCAGGTTGTTCCAGAGCTTTGGGGCCCTCTGACTTAAGTAAGTGTAGCAGCAGGTGCATGCTTCATCCGTAACACTGGACTCTTTCTGGATGACTGAGCCCCCCTCCCCTTCTCCACCACTAAGATAAAGGCAATGACTCGAGGATTTCACAATACATGTAACCTCAGGCTCACCCTCCTGTAAGCCACAAATTTAACCTTAGGATAAAAAAGGTTTGACACTTTGAACGGGGGTTACAACAGCTTTGTACCCATGAGACAGTAAACCTGCTGTGAAGAAAGGTTAACTCTACCTGTATGGTGCCAGCTGTACCGATATAGCGCTGAGAAAATATTACGAACAGTGAATCAGCAGAGGTCATGTAGTGTTCAGCTGAGTTGTGAGAAGCCAGTGTTAGCTCAAGGTTTAAGTGACACTGTGAGGTGCTGTGTGTTGACTGTGGTGTGTTACAATCCAGGGTTAAAGATTTGCTTAATTAAAGTGTGAAGAGCTTTTTAGTTTACTGATGTGTTACAGGACTTCCGCAGTCCTCAAGTTAATTACTTGAATTCAATTAATAATCCTTGAGGCTGAGACAGATTGACCAGTGTTGCTTTAATCTGCTCACAGGTCGTCTTCACAGCTTTTTCACTTGTCATAGCAGGAAAGGCACAGGGGTTACTACTAACATTAGTGATTGCTCCATTCTATTTAAGTGTGTTTTATACTTGAACACTGAAACAGATGCTGCTAATTGTAATTAAGGCATTATTAATCTTGTTTTTTACACACGTGCTTGTCCTACTGCGACATGTCGGCTACTGAAGACCTTGTTAACCCAGCTACAGCTAGCTCTTCGTACTGTAAGTTGTCAGTTGTCTGCTTGTTTTCCTGCAACTCATTTTATTTTAGCAAACTAAAATAGCTAAACAGAAGACAAAAAAGGTAAAGTAAATCAAAATAGTCTCATATTATTGTCAAAATTTAGAAGAATGGCATAATTGATGCTGCCATTGAAATAAATTGTAGGTTTTCTCAAAAAGTGTTGAAGTGCTATATATTGTGAAATCTTGGGATTAATAACGCAAACAAATGAGCCCATGCTTTAAATAGAAATCTCAATTTTACAGCAGTGTATTATTGTGCTGCTGTTTCTCATTCTAAACAGATTCTCCATTGATCCTGTTAGTGCTCATTGAATAGAATATGTCATTTCTGTCTCAGTCATATGAAAGGTTTGCATATTTTAACAGACAGGCATCTGCCTCCTTATGTAGAATTCATTTCGAATGGAAGACATCTGTTGTGGTGTTTCAACCAGAGACCAAATGTGCTGTTTTCAACCTCCAGCCAACTGAATGACCATCAAGGCAGTCAAAACATTTCCAAACGCATTCCACACAGACTAAAATGTAGAGTAAAGGCTGGTCGCAGCTGCTGTTCCTCTGGCTCAGATTACACCTTCTAGACCTGACATTATTAACCAGTGCTCTTAAACTAGAATTTAATCTGAATCAAGCCTACATTTAGGACAAGTAATAAAAGGAAACATTCATACTAAGTACGGAATAATTAGCCTCTGCTCCTCTAAGAAATAAACCTTTTTATTTCCAGGGTGCCTCACTTTAGAGTTAATCAAATGTATGAGGGAAGTTGTAGTCCCACCTCCTGCAGCCACAATGCTAAACTCATCTGAGGCGCTGCAGTCTGCACTCTTTTATTTATAAGAATTTAAATATTTCTAACCGCAAGCGTTCACTTCTCTCGGAAACATGCAGAGCTTGCAGCGCCGACGGGAATGTGCAACAGTCATTAACCCTAAAAACAAGAAGAAGACCTCAGCGGTATAAAGAGAAGCTCCCAGTGGACAGTCAACCTTAAAGACGCAGATAACAGTTGACAGACAGAGAAGATATCTGATGGTTTTCAAAAACAGAAAGAACATCGACTCAGAAGTGATAAAAAGACATGCACATTATGCAGATTATGGTAAGATATAATACGAGGGATGAGCCTCGGAAAGCCGAGAGATGCAAGGAGGAGATGGAAGACAGAGAGGGAGAAGCATGGATGCAGACTAAATTAGTTTGTGAGAAGATAAAATGTTGAGCTGTGAGAAGAGAGGGCAGGTAGAAATTAAATCGCTTGGTTGTGTGAAGCGATCTGTATTTTACACTGAGGGAAGATGAGAAACACAGGAGGAGAGAAAGAGACGGAGAAGAAATGCGGTAGGCAGAGGTGAGATTAGTTTTGGATGTGATAACGCAGATATGCATGTTACACTGAGAAATTTAATCCGGCAGATAGGGGAGGGAAACAGATCACACATACAGAGCCAATTAGCTTGAGGTGGCTAAGAGTATGTCAGGCTTGTGCAGAATAATGCTGGTGTATAAGCATGTTTTAGCCTTTTAAAGCGGGTGTAGACAGGTTAAAGTTAGAGACAGAAAGGATTGGGAAGAGTAGGAGCAACTGAGGAGTGAGGGCAGGAATTTAGTAGGTTAAGGTAAGATTAAAATGCAGGTGGTGTGACTAAAGTAGTTTGGTTAAGGACAGACAGAGGGAATTGAAGAAACAGGGACAGAGAGAATGAAGTGAGGAGTGAATTAGTTTGCGGTGTGGGATGAAAGAGTGAGCTTGGTGATGAATACAGAGAAAGAGGGGACTAAATAATGTTTGGCAAGATCAGTTGGAAAGTTTAAAGATGGTGTAGAGGGGACATGAATGAAGAATTGACTGAAACAGAGGGAGTTTGGCGTTAGCACCAACAAGGGATTTGTGAATGAACTTACAGTTGTTCTCGAATGCTAAGACATGTTTCTTTAAATTGTGCTCCCTTTCCCAAAACACTAAACACAAATCCATAACGGCACACTCATAACATGATAATCTAACTTCTAAATTAAACCTGGCTCGCTGACAACACACACAAGCTATCAAAAACACTGATTACATGACTCCTTGTTACACACTAATGGGGTCAATTCAAAACACGCATACTAAAATGTTTAGGTTTTCACAGAAATGATTTTTGAACTTTGTAAAATCAAAGCACTGACTATTCAGATAACCCTTTCAGGAACAGCCTGTTGAGAGAAATTCAAAATAGTGCTGTAATATACTGTATACCTCTTACAGTGGAGAAGGGAGTACTTCTGTATGCTGCGGACCTTTACAGTGTCACACTGACAAAACATCTAGTAGGAGTTCATACAGAGTAAAATGCCCAATTTCCAGAAGCATTAATGCCACATGCAGCTATTGTACAGATTACTCAGCATCAGCACCAGCGTTCTCTTCGTCAGGGAAGAATGGGGGAACTAAATTGGTAATGGGGAAAAATACCCTTGTGTGCCTATCCATCCCTGGATAGACTCCACAGACACATCACCACAGGCGTCCACCATTGTTGAAAATGCTGATGCTGTCAGTTCACTGTAGGACCACCTGGTCTTCAACTGTCTGGGTGTGAATTTCCCTCAGACTGATGGCATTACTGTTGCTGTCAGTCACCATATTACCAGGGCAGTCGTAGCTGTGAGAAGTTTCTGCCTTCCTCCCTGACAGATGGCTGCCTCCCAGTTACTGACCTTTGGCCATCCATCATTGTGGTAAAAGTTACTCCGAGGGAGGAGATTCAGTCTATGTGTACTACAACATTACATGTATCACAGTAACACCATGGCAAATGACCTGTTTTCCTCTCTGACATTACAGATAATAGATACAACCATGTAACAACATAGGCTGGGTTTCACTGGCTGTGCAGCTTCTCTCATAGTCCTCTCATGTATGAGCACATTATGAACCAGGGTGGCATGAAGTTACACTGACTTGTCTTTGTTGTTGTCTTCTAAATTTAGCATTGCATACATGTTCACATTGTATATATAATTTTGTCATATGGATTGTCCTCGTGCAGTGGTGATCGGTGTGTGAGTGTGTTAAAAACTGAGTAGCAGGTGGCACCTTGTATTGTAGCCTCGACCACTAGTGTATGAATGTGTGTGTGAATGGGTGAATGTGAAAGCGCTTTGAGTGCTCGGATGACTAGAAAGGCGCTACATAAATGCAGGTCCATTTGCCATTTACCAATATACGCACAAAAAGTGACACTTTTGTGTAAGGTTTTGCAGAAAGTGTTTTGAATATTGAAATGTGTGGCAACAAGTGAATAATAGTTTTGGGAAATGTGTCTGCATTATGGTCTGGGATGTTCAGTTAATAGGCCAAATTATACTGTGTATGTAACTGAGAAAACACACAAATTAAAATTTTTGTTGACTTTTTTTTTTTTTTAATTGATATGATAACTGACCGAATAATCTGCAAAATTGTTGCGTCTTCTCCCAGTGGTGTACACTTTGGCAGTCTGTGATAAAGTACGAAATGTTGAGCTCACTAAACATATGCCCAATGGCAGAACTGAGCCATGAAATCAGAGTTAATTATTAAGCTAATCTGAACTAATTATGTACTTAGCAACTTACAACTCCCACATGAAGCCAAAAAAAAAGATGTTTTGGAGCTCTGTATTCAGTGTTGGACTAATAGTTTATTGCAAGACAGAGGCAACAGGACTCACATTTAATTTATTTATTTATTTATTTGTTAATTTTGTGACAAATCCAATTAACCAAAACTGTAAAAAACTAAACATAAGTCATTTAAGAATTAAGGACTAAAAGGAGGAATTAATTAATCAGCCTTCCACTGATAGCATGTATTATATACGTAGCCTTTACACAGCCAGTTATTGTAAAATTAATCACGACACAGTAGCAAATAATAAGACTTTAAGAATGTGCTGGGTGGAGAGTGGAGTAATTTAAAGTTAGCACATTTGCAGAGAAAAAAAGAAACAAAGGAAAGACAAATGACAACTCAATTAGTTTGGGAATGATAAGACACAATGTGAGGATTGAGAAATTCACAGCGGGCGGATGTCAGTGACAAGCTCTTGGGTGATAAGACAGCGCCAGTGTTTCCGGAAAAACAGACGAGTGAGGTCCTGGAAGGTGGAATAAAGATCACATTTCAAAGTGTAAAAAAAAAACATCAGGGTATGTGAAGATGTATCATGCAATAGATGAAGTTAGGCAAAAAAAATGCTATTTGAAAAGACAGTTTGAGGACAGAGTGAAACGGATAGGAATGAGAGATGACTTTGTGGGTAAAACCAGGCTGGTTTGGTGAGAGCAGGAGGAGGGAGAGAGATAATGGTATAGGATGGATTCAGAAGTCTCAGTGACATTAATTTTAGAGGTCATTAATTGAATGAGTGTGTGTGTTGTGTGTAAGAATGAGACCAAATTAGTTGATGAAAGGGTAAGAGAGAATGAGGTTTGTGTGTGTGTGTGTGTGTGTACGTAAAAGAGAGGTAGACTAAATTACTTTAGGGAAATTAAAAAATAGTCAAGTGTTAGCTGTGTGTGTGTGTGTGTGTGTCTGTGTGTGTGTGTGATAGAGCAAGCATGCAGGACACGCAGAGAGAATAAATGACTTTGTGGAGTGTAAAAAAAAAAAACAAAAAAAAAACATTAAGTGGCATAAACAGCCAAAGCAATAAGGCCGCTTAGTTTTTGGGATGAGGTTTGGAACGAGCACAGATTGTGTAGGAGGAGGAAACAGGAAATTGAGACATCTAAATACATAATAGACATAATTTGGAAATGTGCATGTTATATGTAAAAATGCGCTGCAGGGGACATGATTTGCTGAGTTGAGTGGGATAAATGCATTAAACAGTGTGAGAGGAAGGAGAAAAGAGTCTTAAATTAGTTTTTGGGAGATAAGTTGGCGAGCATGGGGAGAAGGAAAGGGAGGGAGGCAGGAAAAAAATTGTACGAGTACCTCAGGCCTCTCTGCGGTGTTTGTGGGAGATACGGATGTCATGTGAAGAATTAAAAGTGAATGCTGTGCCTGTTATCACAGTGCAGTTGTGGTATTTTGGCGCCAGTGGATACGTGTACATTTACACGGTCTTTCAAGAATCACATATACAGTACTTTGAATATTCCTGATGCAGAGCTGCAGACTTGTTGTTGCTTGTGGAATCATAAATAGCACCTGTCACTCAAGATAACAGGAGCATTTTCGATCATGAAAGGTATGATTTTGAAGGCACAGGATAACATTTACTGTGGAGGGAGAGGAATCAAGTGCAGAGACACAGAAACTAGTAATGATGGATGGATAGATGGATGGACTGATTATTAGGAGGAAGGAGGAAATTCTTTTCCACAACAGGTGCATATATACATAGACAGGCAACACATACAGAACACATCCATGAGGATGTCTTGAAGTACTTAATCAATAGCCAGACTTGGAATCCAGAGGACTCTTGGTGGCAAGTATCTACCAGTGGCGGCTGCTGGTCTTTCAAACAGGGGAAGCTTATTTTAAGTTTACATCATAAAATTTGTCATATTGTAGCGAGGCAGTCACTTATAAAAGAAACATTTAATTCAACCACACTCATGCAGTAGAAACAACAGCAACACACATGTCAAAGATTTTCAGATGGGTTTAAACACCTGAACGGCACTCTGTCAGAAGACTTCACTCGCAAAAATATCCGCATGGGACTGAGCTTGAAATGTGATGATGCCGATGTGTATTTCAAAAGTGCTGTCAATCACAAAGGGGTTCAGCCTTTTAGACAGTTCCTCCAATCATCACGCATACACTGAGTGTCCTCTCCCGCCTACTGCTCCATTAGGTCCCAGGGAAGCTAAGCCTCCCTGCAAGTTTATTTTATTTATCCAATGACCGTCTCACTTTGCTGCAAGAAAAAAACCTGCTCAGTGCTGTCTCATAGGAATGCTTGGAGGCTCCGCGTCCACCATGCTGACACAAGAATGTGAGACAGGGAGGTCACGTTTGAAAACTGGTGATAAACAGCTGACGTTTGAACATCATAGTCGTTTAATGCAGTGCAAATTCTTATTTTAATCTTATTTTAATGCATATTTGACCATTTCTTCTATGTAATTTTAGGGGAAGTTCAGCCTCCCTTGTTGTCTCAGAGCAATCGCCCCTGGTATCTACATAGGGCACAAGTTAATTTTATGGGCAATAATGAATAGTTTCCATCACATTATTAAACCACTGAAGGAGGAGGTGAAGCATACATGCAAATTTTTTGTCCTGCCCATGTGAAAACATTCCTGTTTTTGCTTGGCGCACCCTCGTGAGACATTTCTATCAGTGCATGTGGAATACCTACTATTTTTGTATCAAGATGGATCTACCAAATGTTGTTTATTTCACAGATTCGTGTTTCCTTGCATATTCCTGTCAAGTGATTGTGTTAGCTGAAACGTTACTGTGCAATACTGGCGTGAAGTTGGTGGATTGTTTTGCCCTCGGCAAATGATAATCCTGAATCTGTCATCTCGTAAGTTTGTTGACATTTACCCAGTGCTAGTTGTTTTAATTGCTCTGCTGACATTATCAGGTAAGTGTAAAGTCTCTAATTTATATGTTTTACTCAAGGGCAGCATGGCGGTGTAGTGGTTAGCACTGTCGCCTCACAGCAGGAGGGTCCCAGGAGGGAGCTCCTCTGTGGGGAGTGCATGTTCTCCCCATGTCAGCGTGGGTTTTCTCCAGGTACTCCAGCTTCCTCCCACAGTCCAAAGACATACAGGTTAATTGGTGACTCTAAATTGTCCGTAGGTGTGAATGT
>JAPZEB010000010.1:18308800-18329401 GCA_029783705.1 Chaetodon striatus
GGCTATATCTTCAGTAGCTAGCTAGCTAACCCTACACTTTTCAGGGTCTGATTTTGGTTTTGGAACAGGGAAGAAACTTATATCTTTTTCCAGTAACGAGTATCATTAACACACAACGTGCCCCAGGCACAACATTTAGCTCCAAATCCACAAAACCAGCCTGAAAATTAAGGAAATCTGAAACAAAGCCCATTAGAGTCAATGGAGCACCAACCCTAGTCTGAATCTGCCCAATGCTTATGATTGACCAGTCTGCATCCAGGGGCGGGACTTAGCAAAGGGTCAAATGATATATAAATTGTCATTTGGGGAGTGAAGTATTCCTTTAATGACAAACTTCCTAAGAAAAGTAATTTACCCTCTGGATCGAGAAGCTGAGGAACGCCCAACTGTGTCTCAGCCAATACAAAGGCTTCCTGAAGATTTTCTCGGTTGGGCCTCCTCCATACATGCTCCATGTCAACGAGATTGGGCCGAAGTGCATTGATGATGGCAAAGAATGCTAACCCTGTGCGCCAGCTGGGGCCAAAGTCCTTCACTTCAATCCCCAGACGTCTGCAAAGAACAGAGCATCACAAAACAGATGGGGAAAAAGCACATGTTTCACTGATGATGCTGTGGTGCTTTTTACATAGAGCATGACAATTTGTAAGGGAGGCTCTGTACTTGGTTGCTGTCTGCTGGACCCATCTTAGCAGGGCCTTTCTCGCTCCGCCTTGCAGAGGTGGGAGGGGTTTTCTTTTGACAGGTGGGCTGGTGGTCTCAGTGCTGCTGGTGGAGCTGTCCAGTGATGAAGTGCTGCTGGAGACAGCATGAAGTGCTGGTAAGCTACTGGTCAACTCCTCAATCTGAAAAAGAAAGGAAACCAGAACAAAAATCAGGCCATCTTACCCTACATGTTTACTCCAGATTCATGTTTCATCCTTTGTTTATTAATTCCAATGCCTGCCTGAGGAGCAATTAGCTTCATCACCGTAATTGCTAGTACTGAATCATTGTTTGGTTTTCACAGCTGATGCAGCTCACGTCCTTCACTGATACACAGCACATGTGAACATACAAATTTAACTTTAAGTAGCTTCCTGTCTGAGTATTACTAATAATATTACATTTTAAATATTAGACCTAATGGGTCAGCTTAAAAGATCTGTTTCCCACTGCTTAATCTTTATTCATCAAAATGGTGGTCCACTGAGCAGCTTAACACTGGAGCTCTTGGGAGTTATCGCTCTTGTTTAAGAGCAACTTACTGATAAATTGGAGAGGAGATCATTTGCTCTTCACTTTCACTACTGACTTTACCACATTTTCTTATTTTGTGCATTGCAAATGATCATCCATATGTAGCAACCCAGAAACCTGATGTTATCATCCACATGTTGGAAAAAAAAAGTGTGTATGACTTGGGACAACAATCACAAAATGTATTATTAGACTTCAGCCCAGCCAGATGGTCAGTTGTCGAAGATTTATTGCTATCCACTCATAATCTACTTCTCAGTTTCTCCTCTCTACTGCCAGCACACTGAGGCTGCTCACAACCCAGAAAATCCATAAACATCAGTGTGAAATGAAATACATCAAAATGTCAGTAAGTGAATAAGTACATTTTCCACTGTCGTACATTTCCTTTATTTAATATCCTTATGTTTGCTGGAATAGCGGACGTCTCTGTGTGCTGATGCTGCTAAGAGGCTGTAGTGTTGTGATTAAGTTCGTGTTGGTCTGTGCATGTCTGAAATGCCTGAGGTAGCAACTGTTCATTTTCAGTGGGGATGCTTTGGAAGATTGATTTTCCCATCTTACATTTCTCTGAATTGCTCAGTTTTTTGCTAGCTAAAAAGAGACATATTACACAAGCCTCTTGCTTCCCTAATTAGGACTGCCAGTTCACAACATGAAACTGATTTAAGCTTTTGCATATTTCTTATTGGATGTGATAGTTGTTTGAGGATGTGCCATTAATATTTAAAACTAAGCGTATATGGCAGCAACATGTCAATTTGTGAGCTATTAGTGGTGATTTGATGACATAATATACTAAGATGTTCTCATTATGAAACTTACTGAACACCAAGTTTCTCCTCCTTGTTTTGTCTCAAGGCGATTTTGGACTAAAGGAACATGTAATGATACATTGATCTGGATCGATACACCAATTCAGTGATCCATGATCCAGTATCATCGATGCAAAGTGAAAACACCTATACATATCACAAATTTTGATAGACAAAATCGACCTTTATTTTGAAATTCGCATGGCATTTCTGTATCACCATTTCCATCCAAACACCTCCTTCCTCATCATGGAAACAGTGCCAGCGGCCTTACACCAGGTAAAGAATAGCAAGCAGCAAGAATAGGACAATCAAATCAGGACATCAAATAATTTTTATCCCAAGATGGTTTCTGTCATTTTAGGCAGGTCTTATCACACTGATGTATGTTTAGGTGTTCATTTTCTGATAAGCTTGGCTTCAACTAGTTATGTGATGCTGTGAGAAGGGGGTCTGACTTTTTGATTTACAGCTTTGTGTGTTGATCAGTGTACGAGCGATCAATGGCGCTGCTTACGATTGAGTCGAACAGATGGGCTGGACTTCAGTTCCATGGCTCCACCATCTGATTGCTACTGTGCAGACTCTGGCTCCAAATGACATCACAGGGGCAAGATGGCAGAGCCTGTGTCTGGGCTATTTTTGGCTTCATTTGTTTACAGCGTGAGGAAGTGGAGACATGTCGCCCATGTTTACACACAGTCTATTAATAGAACGTATGCAGATAAACTCGAGGCACTGTTACCTGGAAATAGAGGATGATGGTCCACATCAATCCCAGTACAATTGATGGCCGTCCATCAACAATGTCTGTGGAGTTGATGTTCACAAGCTTGATCTGTGTCAAAACACAATATCCAATATTTTAGTACCTCATAACAGAACCTAATAATTCCAGATTGCAATCAATTCCAGTTTATCCGCTTACAAGTCACTATGATATCATACATAAGGATTAAGTACAGACAATATTCCTCAATCTGGTCACTCCGTCTCATACATATGTTTACACAAAATGAACAATACACTGTATGAGCATAATCATCAGCACTACTGGATGCTGATAATCCTGACCATATCTATTCCATGTACTGAAAGAACCATTCAGTGTTATGAATACTGACCGGAGATCCTCTGTAGGCAGACTGGAGGGCAGATAAGAAAAAAAAAGAGAGAGAGGAGGAGAGCAAGAGAACATTTAGATGTGTTTGATTGACGGAGGACGCCTCATTGAGTGTGAGATAGCAGATACTGTAGCATCTCTGAGGTGAGATAACTTGAGTGGTTGGCTGAGAGGAGAGATCTATCACCGCTACACAGGCAACAGGGATTATATCCAGCAGAGACGGACAGAGAGAGGGTGATGCAGGGTGGAGCAAGAAGAGGGAGAAAGAGAGGACTGTATCTACTGATATGATGAAGCATTCTATATGATCACACACAGGGTTGTATTACTGAGGCGCTGCATCACAACAGGTCATCATATGGTAATACAAGCCACTCCGTATAGGTGAACAAGCATGGAGGAAGAGATTGGGGGCAGGCGAGGGCAGGCGAGGGCAGGCGAGGGAGAGTGGCTGATAAGAATACATGCAATACACAGTTTCATATTAGAAAACACAGCAGGTCATCTCAGCAACTCAACACAGCAGTGTGAAGCTGGAGTGGCTAACAGAAGCATTTTGAGTCATGACCACACACACCAGCTAAAAGAGCACAGGTAACCAAAAAGTCGTGATTACACTGGAGCCAACAGTGTGTAGGGAAATGGTACAGTTGACATTATTTACAGACATTTCTTGTGAGGATCTGTACCAAGCAAAGATTTTCTCTTAAATGAGCACTTAGCAGGATTTAGTGGCATCTAGCAGGGAGAATTGCAGATTGCAACCAGCTGAAACTTCTCCTGTGTGCCAAGCATTAACTTGTGATTAGGATTCCTTTTGGTGTCCACGAATGCATTTTTTTCCCAGCTGAAAACGACAGCTGCTAACTATGGTGGGTGAGGTGGAAACACAAAGACGTAAATGGCCCTCTTTAAAACCAGTGTTTGGTTTGTCCATTCTGGGCTACTGTAGAAACAATGGGGTTGCAACATGGTGTACATCGTGGACGAGGACCCTCATCCCGTGTCGATATAAATATCTTTTTCTAAGCTGACAGAAACACAACAATTCTTATTTTCAGACAACATGCTTATTATGTTATGTCCTGTTTCTGCCAATATATCTCCCTAAATCCCACACACTGGACCTTTAAGTCCCTAAAATCATAAAAATTATATAAAAATCATTAAGTGAGTGAGGCATTAGTCGGAGAAAGAAAGCAATTTTTAGACTTAAATTGGGCTCAAGGAAATTATCATGTGGATTTTTCGCTATTTTCTAAAATGGTTTTAATAGATTAATTGGAAAAAAACCCCAAAACAAATCCACATATTTATTGACAGTCAAAATAACTGTTGCAGGCCTTGTTGACATATTACAACGGGTTTGAAACTACCAGTTAAATACATTCATCACAGGGTTTCAACAGTTAATACAATACAATTGGTGTAATGGTAAACATCATTATGCCACTGCACACTCACAACGCTTTTCAATGATACAGATGTAAGTGAGAAACATGCATCAGGCATTAAAGCGATTGAGCCTCTAAAGCAAAATGTAAATACGGTCTAGACATACATTAGATTTACACACAGAGTATATTTACATTTCATTTTCTACATTCGCAGATTTACACAGTCTCACACACACACAGACATAAACAGCAGAGTGCCCACTGACGTCTCATCTCCAGACGGCAGATTACTGGTGTAGGATTTACAGTTTTAACCCTGTCACACTTGAGGAAGACAAATCAATGTCCCTGCAGACTCCAGCTCGTACTTATGGCTTTATTTATGTATATCCAAGGACGAGCTGGGTGAAGCTTTGAGAATGTTTTACTAATCTCACGGAGGGGCAGTTGATGCAGTTAGATGACTACATCCAAAACCACACTGAGCATATTTGGCTGTAATTCTGTCAATGAAGCTGAGAAAAAGAAAGAAAACTAGAAGTACTAATATCATAGTGTGCATGTGGTATGACCACCGTATATTGTAGATCATCTAAAGTGAGAAAATTAGTAAAGTAATAGACCATTAATTAAATTTTTAGAGAATTTTTTATATTCACAGGCATCTAAACAATAAATGAAGGCCACTTGAAAAAGACAAAATGTGAAAAATGTCTGCCAGTGTTTGAAAGTCTGATTGTTTTAATTTATTTACTCGACAAAATTGTTGTAGGGATGTGAAAACAGAGGATACTGGTTTCAGGATAAATGAGGGATGTAGGAAGGTGGAGAGAGTAAGAGGCGGGGACGAAGGGGAAACAGGTCACACAAGGTCAAGATTCAATGTTTATACCCACAGGGCAGCAGCTGAGCAGGGAGAGGAGCGGGACGGGAAAATCAGAGAAGAAGAAAAAAAGATAAAGAGAAGACCCTGAACTCTTACCTTCCTACCCTCAAGGAAGTTGAGAGCTGTACCGATGTTGGCGACCCAGTGGATCCTCTTTAGCTTCTTGCCCTGCTCACATGGCTGGAGGGGAAAATGAGAACAATGGAGACGGAGAGAAAGAAATAGAGACACAGAGTTTCAGAAATAGATAGTGTGGATAAAATTAAACAGTACAACTGAAAAGAAGATAAGAAGATATATGATACAGTATAGACACCATCAGCAAACACAATTATAGTTCAAAAGAATTCAAGAATACATCAGAAATAAAATGAGAAAGACACAGAGGTCCAATCAGAGATGTGTTTGACTATAAACAGCTGGATCAATAGGACATAGACAGATTAGACCTGAGGCAATATTGGCTAAGTGAAATCCTCAAGCTGTGTGTGAATGTTTTTGTCTGTGTTATGCATGTGTGTTTTGTGAACTATGATCTGTCCTTGTTAATCTGGGCTTTTCTATTCAATTCAAACATCCTAATAAAAGCCGATCAATGAGCATTTCCATGTAACTGTGGCTCAGTTCACATGCACTGCATTAAGTCTGTAGGTCTTTTGAGATTTGTAAATAACACTTATGGTGTATACACTGACTGGTATAGGGCGGTGCAGGAAGGAGTCCTAAAACCTGGTAATGAGTTAGCATTTTAGCACTTCCAGTTCCTTTGTCTTCAAGGTTATGGGTTTTTGGTTAAATGCCTGAAATAAGGTTTGTGGTTAAGACAAGTCTATGACATAAAATTCATCAGTAAATACCCCGCTTGTGGCCTGTGAAGATTCTACATGTCTTAGGGTGCCGTTAGACCTAGAGTTTGTATGCTTTAATCTGAATCAGGGACTAATTTTGTCACCAAGTTGTATAATTGCCTAGTGTTGGTTTGTGTTCTCACAGCAGCATTTACAAGCTGGCCTACAAAAAAAACTCATCCCTGCACCACTCTAATTATAAAAAGAAAAAACAAAGATAGCGACAATAAAAAAAAAAAAAGACTGAATCTCTTTGTTATTAGACCAGTCCGATCCTCATTATATCACCTCGAGTTAAAATTTAATCCAGAGAGATCAGAGGAAATGAAGTGTTTGAAGTCCGTGGCCAAATCACATGCTGCAGAAATGACCGTGAGACTCACCAGTTTTTGTCCAGAGAGGACCTCCAGCAGGGCCAGTAGCATCACGCCATCCTTGATGTCCTCAAACAGGTCTGTCACCACCAGAGGTGGGACACACTATATGAGAAAACAGGCATACCCATGAGCCTTTATTGTAAAAATTTATTGTAAGACTTCAGTCATTTTTAAACTGTAAGTTAAAACAAGTATTCATGGAAAGGATGTGATGCCTGGGGCAATGGAAAGAGTTGACTTTAGACATTGCAAAATCAATGAGAGCAAGTAAAACAAGTAAAAATGTCTTTATGCTGTGCAAGACACATTTCTTAAGAGCTGCCCAGGCATAAGTAGTTACATAAACTCACTGTTTACTTACATGTTGCATACCATAAACTCACACAAAGCTTTCTTAGTTTTTGTGGAATGCAGAAATCTGGGATTTAAGCCTTAATAGCTCATGCAATGTAAAGAAATGAGGAGGAGGCAGGCAACATTTTTTTCTAAACATGATCCTACTCTAAGTGGCACAGCACATAAATATATTACACTGTAAGACGTTAATTTCAACTTGTGAAACATGGATAAGGGAAATCCCATAAAAAAATTACTTGAAGCCCCAAAAGAGTTTGGCTGTGAAGTATTACTGACAGCTAGCGTCAGCCATAAGCAGAAGCTCAGCAGGCTCTGAATGGGGTCCTCAAATCCTAAAATATGCTGATGATTTCAAACTGTATTCTCCTCATTGACTTCCTCCCTGACCTGACACAGACTTCCAGACTTGGGGAAATCCACATATCTCTGTTTCTTGCCGGCGCCACATCAAGGATTTCTCTTAAAGCACAGTCACATGCCGCGGCTGAGGAGAGGTTTAGGAGGGGGGGGGCATTCAGACGAGCGAGCCATTCACAGGGAGAT
Organism: Chaetodon striatus; assembly: GCA_029783705.1. Classification (NCBI taxonomy): domain Eukaryota; kingdom Metazoa; phylum Chordata; class Actinopteri; order Chaetodontiformes; family Chaetodontidae; genus Chaetodon; species Chaetodon striatus. The sequence continues at coordinate 18,316,392 of JAPZEB010000010.1, forward strand.
TAGCGGCAAAGGGAGTGAAGGAGAAAGACAGAAAAACGGCGGAAGCAGAGATGTGTGCATGAGTGTCTGTGTTAGCACGTGCAAGAGGAATGTGTGTGTGGTGTGAAAGAGAAAAAACATGCATGCAACCCCCAACATCGTGGATGCGCAAAAGGGGTATAATTGAGTAGAAAGAGTGGCAGCGAGAAAAATGATAGAAGGCAAAGCGAGAAGGGACACTAACCTCGCGTCTTTCAAAATTAATTAGCAAATACAGCAGCTCTTTTCGCTAATTCCTCTTCTAATGTCATTTCATGGCTTTGGATATTAGAATATCCAGACAGCACTTGTGCCTCTATCATAAAGTGACAGAAGAAACACTTACAAAGACCCCTTCAAAGGGATAGATTATACCATGAGCTAATTGAAGTTAAATTTACCTATTTGTTCATTATAATCCCAAAGCTAATGAGGAAATTTCTGACTAATTACAAAATAAGAAAGTAATATCCATTTCCTCTGCTCAGACGCATGAGCTAAAAAAAATAAATCAAGGTCTTAATGAGCTAATTACATATGAGTGTCTGGGCCATAATTGATTGTGAGAAGAGGAGTTTCAGGATGTGCGTCTGTCTGTGCTCTCATGTTATTCCCCCTAGTACACTTGACACAGTGGATTCCAAAAGATCAACAGCATGAAAGACGGAGGGAGGTGCAGAAACAAAGAGAAGACTGAAGGGTTTCATTTTGAATTGCAATACATCCAGTTTGAAGGAACAATTGACACCACATGCTTATTGACGAAATTTTCTCAAGGTTCAGTTACGTGCAAGCTTCTGAAAAAGCCACAACATCAATAACTAGAACTTTTAGACTCACATGTACTCTGGCAAAATTCCTCATAAACTTACAGGTCAGGATAAATGTTGTTTTTAGCTGTTAACAAGAAAGCCATCACATGAGCATGGCTGCAGGCAAACCCTGCAACAAGGGATGATTGGACTGCTCTTGTCTATTAAAAAACATAGCATGGAGAAATTGACCTTTACCTTAATGCTTAGATATGAACAACGGAAAAAATTGACAATATACAGTACATCTGCCCAGAGGATATCTTCCATTACATACGTGCGCGGATTATAAGACAGTGGGCCCCTGGGCACAGATATGCAAAAGGCCTCACTATGTCTCCTACACAGGAGCAAGACAGCCATGTCTTTGTTGGTTTTGTGTTTCCTTTGTGGTTGTTTTGTGTCCCTTTAAGGGAATTTTGTGTTTTGTATCTTTGTATAATCATTTTCTGTTTCCTGGAGTTTGTTTTGTGTCTCTTTGTGATTGTTTTGCCTATTTTTGGAGTTATTTTGTGTCTCTTTGCAGTTCCTTTCCATCTCATTGTGTTTTTTGTGTCTCTTTGTCGTCATTTTGAGTCATTTACTGGCCTGTACATGTTAATTTGAGTCACATTTTGCATGCTAAGGTACTTGACACCTACCCATTTGCTTGACAGTATCAGTAAAAACTTAATTAAAAAAAAAAAAAGAAAAAAAAGACAAAACTCTCAGTACATGACCAACAAGCATCTCTAATTTATTAAACCATCATGGGGCCAACATCATATTTTGGTGTTATTTATCATTTTATCCTGGAGAACAAAAACACCAGTCTACATTCATGGCAGCAGGTCTGCAAGGCTGTACTTGGGCACAGCAGGGCTTCAAGCTAAATATCAATGTGCTAATGTGCTTACAATGACCATGCTAACATGATGTTTAGCAGGTACGTGTTTTACTTAGTTTACTACTCAGTTTAGTGTGTGAGCATGCTAACATTTGCTAATTTGCAATAACCACACGGCACAGACGAAGCTGATGGGAATGTTACTAACTTTCTGCAGGTATTCAGTCATAAACCAAAAGGCTGAACGAATCAAAATTTTGACCTGCTCAGTTATTACAATTCATCATAATGAGAACATGAAAATCTGTACCACATTTTATAGCAATCCATCCAACAGTTGTGGAGAAATATCATCCATAACCATGAAAACTCATCAAACTCATAGTGAAGAAAAGTCAGGGGATCTTTTACAGAGCATATCTATGATTCAGAGTCTGATTCTGGTTGTCTGCTGAGTTGTCAACATGGCGGTGGATGAGTAAGTATGGTAAGTACGCCATTACTCCCAGGCCCATGGAAGTGCACTGGGCTTTGAAGCTAACTTCCATAGTGGCCAAATGGTGGTACTGCAATTTCAGGGGTCTGTCACATGATGTTATTGGGCCTAAAAAGACTTTTTCCCATACACTTACAGAAGGAAAGAGACATCTGTTCATCAGTGGATATTCTTTTTTAATGTTACAACCCTGCAAAATGACTTGTTTTACTATCAAGCTTTAATCCATTCAGTCCGATAACATTTGGAAAGTCTAAAAGAGCTGCAAGACTAAATTTTTTATCCCCATTTCAGTTAGCAGAGCACCAAACAGGAAGTCAGCCGCTCGGGTGCTCTCAGGCATGCACGGCCGTGGTTGGTAAGTCTCTGGTGCACCTGCTCCATGGGCCAAATGATGCAGAAGCAGCGCCAATCATCTGGGTAATTTCATTTTTGCCACTGAACAGCTTTTATAGGAATGAATGGGGGTCCGCTGCCAATGCTGTGTCCAGGTCTCTTAATACATTCATGATCACTCCACTATATTTTTACATAGCATTAAATGGTTTGCTGTCATATTAATGTTATGAATGTCATATAGACTTGTTCAAAGTCATTTGGATTCATCCTCTGGGTGCCATAAATGTCTATACCAAATTTTATCTGTTAAGGAAAACTAAGAGGCCACTAGTAAAGTTGGCAGATTGGAAAAGTAAATAGTATGGAAAACATCCTTGTAGCTAAGTTGACTGAAGCGTATACCATGCACCATGATGTGCTGGGTTTGAATTTGGTGTGCATGGAGTATGTCATCCACTCAATCCCCCTCTTCCCCCGCTAAAGAAAGAAGGGGGAGCGGGGAAGTAAACACTGAGAGAGGAGCTGGGAGCTTCACTTTACTGCTGCTGTAATCTCCAAGAACACTTGGTTCACTGATTACTGTACTCAAACTGTTTGCCTGGAAAACGCCTGAGCGACTATGAGACCTCCACCACTCACACCGGTCACTTAGTAATTAAGCTTTAACCTTCTCAGAAAGGATTTGTCAAAATGGAAACTTGGGGCCCGCTGACTGAATTCCCCCCCTTGTCACTCCACTGCAGTGCAGGGTGCATCTGTGCAACAACAACGAGCCTCATAAATGGGAACCAAAATTCTACAATTTTGAGCAAAATTCAAGCAATATCCACTAATATATGTAACTGCAGGGTCTTAACAGCATTAACCTCTTTTTAAATGGAAGAAACAACCTGCAAAAAGTGCTGGCCTGCTGCTGTCTTGCAGTTTATACCTTTGGTCTATCACTGCTGACTTAATCTGGTGAACTACTCCAAGTAATGAGAGTCATTAATCTTCTGTATAAATTACCAGCTCCAGTACGTCCCCTCATAGAAACTCTTTGTCAGAGCTCATAAGACTTCTTTTGTTGTACCTGTGGAGTGGAAAAGTAAGGGGGAGGGGAGTGATAGTGAAAGGAAAGCCTCATGCCATGTCTCAACTCACCTAACGATTAATCACATACCTTTAGGCGCTGAATTAAAGACCTGTGATAACTGGAGTGGCCTAATCATCTGCATAGCCAAGGGCATGATCTATCCTTCTGAGAGCAAAGCTAAACCAACTGTTAAAGCTTCTTTCCTCTTCCTATCCCGCTGTCTGTCTCTCTCACACATTTTTTTTTCACCTAATGTGTCTCTTTAAATGGTTCTTTGAGTATTTACAGATGTGAGCAGAGCCCATACCATGTGATTTTATCCCAAATAGTATGTAAAATCTTCAAGAAATGTGCCTCCTTATTACAACAGATCCTCCTCCACATGCTGAATTAACTTTTACCCCCTACTCATCACAAAGCTCTCCGAACATTTACCAAGCTGCCATGACGACCAAGACATTTTTGAAGACAAATATAGGCCAATCAGTGTCACTATGGCAACGTCAGGCATCAGGTGAAAGGGTAAGCAGTCTCATGGTGGTCGAGGAGGAGGAGAGCAACTAATTTGATCAACAAGGTAGAGGAAGAGGCGTGGGGGACAAATAATGTTATCTCTCTTCTGAAGGACCTGTGTGATAATATCACTCCTCTATTGATTAGTTGAATTGGTTAATTAAAGTGCATTTAAATGGAATTCAAATGACATTTCATGGATCTCTGTCAAACCAGTTAACTGGTGTTTGTGTACCAAGAACTGGGCTTCAGTTTAGGACGACTGGTACATCAGACACTATGTTATTGCACTTTAAAGGGATACTTTTAACCAGCTTTCTGCCAAAACAATGTGGGTAGCATGTATAAATGAACTCCCTCCAGCTAACCAATGCCTAGATACCCCTACTCAACTCCCAGCAAAACTCTGCCAGATGACATAATTTATGGCTCTTGGGCTGTTGCTCACATAGGCTGTAGTTTCACATTTTCACATTAACTGCCATGCGTGCCGCCACCGTAGACATAAAGAGTATAGAAGCAGATCAAGGAGAAAGGCCTGTCCCACTTTCTCTCTCTCTCAAACTCAGACTGAAATCTGATCTAGTGGTAAAACTAGGCAGTGCTGATCGAGTATATACACACACACATATATATATATATATATATATGTTAAGATTTTGTTACTGCAAAGCCTGTTTCTTGCCTAAAATGCTTTTAGAAACATATGTCAGTGCCCTGTTTGGCTGTCATAGTAAGAGTTTGTGAACAGGAAGTGGGCGTCATACTGTTTCCTGCACAATAAAAAAAGGAGGCTGAGGTAAAACAGCAACACTTGCCTGTTTTTCAGCTAAAATGTTTTCAGAAACATGTTTTAGGTCACTGTTTAACTGCATTACGAGACCCTTTCTTGCCAGCTAGCTGCCATTGTTTCAAACACACGTGTTTGCATTACGTCACCACCATCGAAAGCATCTATTGGTCTGGTGCAGTGCAGTGCATTCTGGTAGTTGTAGGTTTTCTCCCTCTTGAGCAAAAGTGTCCTTTTTCTCGGTTTTCTCTAGTTCTGTAGCCCCAACTTTATTCACGCCTTTCTACTGCATAGACATTCCAGTGTTTTTTAGAAGGCCATCTTTCCATTCAGACTGTTCTGAATACTCTGTTTCAAAGTGTTTTTTCGACTTTTGAGACAAGATGACATCAGCTTGTGACTTATTTCTTTATACGGTCATCTGTTCTAGACACAAATCCGCCGATTTTGTAAAATTTATCTCCATTTTCTAATCACATTTGTGTTGAAACATGTCGAGTTGTAAAGATTTTGGCTCTGAAGATTTTATTGTTGATTTTTCACAGTACAAAGTGCCTCCTTACTCTGTTACAGTCATTTCCCTGCTGCAATGACAGTCCAGAGAGACTGAGATATGGAAGATCTGGGAACACTGACTAATCAGAGCAGACTGGGCTTTTTTGGAAGGGAGGCTTAAAAAGACAAGCATTAAAATGGAGTGTCTCAGACAAAAGGGTGAACACAGGTGTTCAATCTGAAAATGAGCATAATAGTTAGTTAGGCAGACATTTTGGTAGTATGATGTTTTCTTTTCTTGCTAAGAGTTGTATGAGTTGGTCAATGCCGCTCTCGTGTCTGTAAGGTAAATATGTAGCTGGAACCAGCAGATGGTGGGATTAGTTTAACATAAACGTTTGAAACAGAGGGAACAAGGTGGCCTAGCTCAGTCCGAAAGTAACAACATCCACCTGACCGCAATTTTAAAGTTCACACCAGTGTGAAAACTGAAGTGCAAAATGTTGTTGACATGTTGTGGTTTCCAGAATGTTCTGTGCTGGACTATTTCTTGACTTAAAGCAGCTGCCATGTAACCAGAGAGGAAGAAGTTACTGCTCCTTCAGTCTTTATGCTAAGCTGAACTTCATAGTTTCAATTCAGATCTGCAAGTTGTATTAATCTTCTCGTCTGACTCTTGGTAAAACAGTGAATAAGTGCATTTCCCAAAATGTTTTGCTATTCCTTTATACTTTTTAACTCACAAGTTTTGGGGTTCTCTGTTCTTGGTATTCCCTTAAAACCCTCATTTTCCTTTCCGAATCACTCAAATGTCAACATTTTCAGAGACCATGAAATAGCAAAAAGACTGTGGCTCTACTTTGTTGCGTCAAAATGACTTGATAAATAAAGTATGTGCTTACCTAAACGTTATTAAAAATTCAAGGCATTAAAGTGTTGGGCTGTGTGTAATTTTCTGCTGGCACGGTCCTGAGACATGATATTTAATATTACGTCAAGGCTTATTCCCTCCAGAGTGCTTTTCAAATGAATTTTCTGCTCCACGTCACCGAGGTTCAAGGCCTCCACAGCTGTCGTAATCAAATAGGAAACCTTGAAAGGAGCGTTGCAGATTGAAATAGCACTTAATTGTGTTGCACTGTGCCATATTTGCCTCGTCCACCCATTCCTGACACAATATTCAAGCAGTAATGAGTTAAACTGAGGAAGCTAATGCAGTATAATGCAATAATTACACCCATACAATGGACCCTCAGCACGCAGCGGCATCAAGTGTAATTCAGCATTTAAGGGACAGATATACTGGTGTCCATGCTCATTAAGGAGGCAAATGAAGGGCAGTCTTTAACTAAAAACTGTTATCCTGAACAATCTAAATTGGCCCATATTGAGATAAAGAGCTTACAGGTTACTAAGACTTAAATTATTGACAGTAGCTTGCAGGAAAAAAGATATACAGTGTATTAAATGCTGTAATGTGAAAGCGATAATTAGAGTGTGAGTAAATCCTTGCTACAAGCTATATGAGATTGGAGGAATAAAAAGGAACATGAAAGGCATGCGAGTTAGAATGAATGTGTATGTGTGTGTGTGTGTGTGTGTGTGTGGTCTTAGCTGGCACAGTCAGTCCCATGACCAGCTCCACAGCGTTTTGGAAATGGAGCAAAAGTCACAGAGAGCACGGCAGAGAGAGTGTAGAGGAGCAGAGTGATTGGAAGTGGAAAAGCAGTGAGATGGGTAAGTTTTCAATCCACCAGCACCAGCGTTTGTGTAAAGGGAAAACACAATGCTGGCAGCAGCAGTGGGAATCAACCAGACTCTCTTACCTTTGCCAAGTGGGAATTGATCCATTTCGTGAATGTCCTTTTCTGCACAGCCTCCTGCTCATCTGTAAATCAGAGCCCAGAGCGTCACTATCAGTCACATGCAATAATAAACAAAGAGGCGATTAAAACACAATCTTCTCATTGTCTATTGTTTTGAGAGATGATTGGGTTTGCAGAGCTGGATGGCAACTATAATTAACTTTGATATTACTACTGTCCGTCTGATGTGTCTGAACGCAGTCACACCGCATCATACCTAACACTGATGTGGTAAGAAAAGGCATTTGACATTTAAAGATGACATTTTCACTAGCTGGACTCCTCTTACCGTGGACAGAAAATCCCGCTCTCAAAAATGCCCTTTAGATGATAGAAGGGCAGTGGTTCTTCTTCTATACCACGACATGTACCTCTGCCATGATCTATAAGAGGGTTTTTGCATTTCTGACCACAGTTCAAGCATGCAATCAGTTGCACCTATAATCTCACAAACAGAAAGCCAACCTTACTCTAAATGTACCAATTTACCTCGATATGAGGAAGGACATGGTTTGTGGTGGCTGCAGCGATAAAGCCCATTTAGCAAAGGCACAATCAATAGCATAGATGTCTGTGGACGATGTCCCCTAAAAAGCCACTTAACTTAAATGAGCACAAGACATAAATCAAGCCCTGTCGCTCACATGTGCACAAGCAAACATAACAGTACATATACTAGGGACAGGTTCAAGAGCCAGCTCCAGGTGAGAACCGGTTCTAAATGTCTGATCCATCCGAATCCTATGCCTCACGGTGTATCAATTCCTCTTTTTGGGATGTCAGCATGTTTTTCTGACAGTAGTGCAGTGCAAAACAGTGACGTCACTCTATGCTGCTGGATACTTGCAACAAAAAGGAGTCGGGGTAAGGAGAAAAAACAGTCCAGAGCACGGCTTCATTTCACAAAGAAAGCTGCCACAGTAACAGTGGACACACCAGCAGTATGCTGAAACATTTATCTACACAACATGGGCTTCAATTCCAGGAATGACATGTATTTGACACTGCACAGATATGCCACGGCTTCTCAACTGAGCAGCATGTCTGTTTCTGAGGGTAAATATCCTATGGCATAGTTACACTGACAACCAGTGCCACACAGGCAGACTTAGCACTTAAACCTAGATCTTTTTTTTGACTATGAAAACCTAAATGAAAATAAATGCTGTACAAGAATTGTCTAATTTAATCTACACTGTCTTCATACCCCGAGATAATAAAACAGCTGCATTTCACCTACTTTTTTCACTCAGAAAATTCATCAGGCTCTAATAAAGGAATCGATAGAGAATCGGACCAATAAGCAGAACCAATAATGGCATTGGTATCGATAAAATCTCGTCAATTCCCATCCCTAACACACACACACAGCATAGAGGCAGTTCAAGAACTGTATGTTCTGCAGGATTTTTTTAGAACCAACTACTGCATTACTGCTGTAATCTCTCCGTCCTGACTCCCTATTGACAGCAAAATTCATTGTTGCTTGCAGCCTGTGCAATAACAATTGGGACTCCTGCGACAGTTACATCTGTAATCGACAAATTCATGTGCAGCTGTCACATGAATCCCATTATAATGTACACACACCAGATGTATGGTCTGCCTGGGACTTCTAAGGATCCAATCATGTACAGTGAGTGGCACATGTGGCAGTGTTTTTTTTTCTGTCCCGTCTGCGCCACAGAGCAATATCCTTGAGATAAGCATGTTATCAGTGAGAGAGGACGTCTGACACAGTGCTTCCTTCTACCTTAATGAAATATGCTGACGGCTTGATTACACTCAAGTTGGTTAGTGTGTCACTAGGTACTGTGGGCAGACGTGAACAGCGAGGGGTGTGTGTGCATCAGAGAGGTGGGAGGTGGGGGGGAGTTGTTCATACATAATGCAGATACATTCACGCAAAGTCATACGTGCCACTGAGCAGGTCCCCGTTCTATGAATTAATCTTTTGATTGGGTCCAGGAGTAATCAAATATTGATGGGCGGTAATATTGGAGGAGAATGAGAAAGATTTAGCCCCCACATCCTGGAGCAGGAACATGTGTGACGGAGAACATGTCTGCACGAGCGTGGTGCCAGCCTCTCAGTCTCAGGGACGAGGTGACTTTGAACTCTGCGCGCACACACTTCAGCACACACACATTCACATTCTTTCAATATCACAAAGGGAAACAGCCGTCCTTAGTAACCAAGCCTCGCAGCAGCGTTTTAACACACTTGATTACCTTCTCGTCTCGTGTTGGCCTGTATCATCATTAGTCTCATCTGCAGTCCCTGAGTTCTCACTCTGACCCCCCACGGTGGGGATGACCTTAATGAAATATCATTCAAATCTAGCTCGTAGTCTCAGAGGCTCTGCCTATAGATGAAGCGTAAAGCAACCATTGTGATGCATTCTCTGATTTGCTCATTTCCCTACAGGACAGCTAATGTGACAGGAAACAAATCCAAAGAAACATTATGGTAATGTCTCTTGGAATCTAATCCAATCTATCAGACAGTGAGACAGTCAGACAGAATGTTGAACGCATGGTATCCAAATACAGATGAGCAGACAGGCGGACCGCCACAGGGTCAAACAGAGAGATAAGAAATCAAACATTTTGACAGTCTGCCTGCTGTGCTGTGACACATGCAGTGAGCTGGTGCTTGTCTGCTGGGTATGCTTGCTTCACCTGCTGCAGGCTCAGAGCTCAGCGACCTCCCTGCACACAGACGCACACACACACACACACTCTGCCAAAGTGGAAACGCCCCCTTCAAATTTCTGCCTATTTTGCTTAACACACACTGCGTCCACAGCCCCCAAAAAAAGATCTGCAGGAAACACTTCAGAGAGGAAATCACACTGCAAAATGCACAGACTCACATACAGTGGGGACATACAGTCCACACTGCAGTGCCACGTTGAATCTCACAGCATACCCTACGAACATGCAAAATACACACACTATGTACTTGCTTTCTTTTCCTCACACTCTCCATCTCAATAGGGGACACACATTCATGCACACACTGTCCCACTTACCGCGGAGGTAGTGGAAGAACCCCGCCACCAGGTTGAGGGATGTGTTCTTTTTCGGGGAGCCTTCGCCCCCTGTCCGTCGTGCCATCTTGTACCCCAGACTATGCCTCGGTTCCCGCCTGTTTTCATGGGGACGTTGAGAGGACATTCACGGCAACCTCTGGGAGAGAGGCTACACTTGCCCTTGCTCCTGCCCTTGCTGCCTCTCCCTCTCTTATTTTGGGGAGGTGTCTTTAAAGAGCTCCCTGGAGCGCTGGACCTCCCGAGATGACAGCGGTGAAACTGTTGCTCTGAGGCAAACCAGGGAGGAAGGTTTCGCCCTCCCGTTCGCCTCTCGTCTTGCTGTCCTCTGTCCTGTCCTGCAGTAACGGGCTGCAGACTCAGTCAGACTCAGTGTTTTTCCTGCCTGTTAAGCAGCTTGGGAGTGTGATGTGAGTGTACGCGTGAGACTGTTTGTGCGTGTGTGTGTATGTGTGTCAGTGAGAGCAGTGCAGTGTCGGCTTGCCTCAGCATCAATCTTTCTTGCTTAGTCCCTCTCTCCCTCTCTTTCCCTCTCACATACTCTCTACCTCTGTCTTTCCCTCCCACGTTCTCTCTCTCTCCCTCTCTTAATTTCTCACTGTAGGCTGCGGGAACAATCCACTTCCCTCCACTGGCCAGCCAATCAGAGTGCGTGGGAATGAATGATGTCACAGCAGCCCCGTACTGATGTGGAGAGGGAGAACTGAGTGGTGAGGAGGGTGGTGGGTGGGTTGAAGGGGACCGTTTAGCAGGTTAGGAGAGGAGGAAGAGTGAGCTCTACTCTGACAGCATCGCACACACACACACACACACACACACACACATGCTCTAGCACAGCATCGGGACAGACGTGCATGAATTCCCTATGTGTTCCTGGCACTCTAATACCCCTCCTCTTTCTGTCTCATCCACACAGATACCATGCGGTGCTCTGAGGCTTGCAGCTTTCTACTCTATAGAGCCTGCAGGGGAGCAGAGTATCACTGGCAGTCGTCCTGTCTGATCTGCTACTGTAACGTCTTCAAAAGAGATCAGCTTTCATCTGAACCACAGTCGCGTACAGTATATCTGTCTGTTTGTTTTCTCCCAGGGAGGGAGTACTGTATTGAACGGTACACAATAGAGGTGAATACAATATCTGAGGATACATTTAGATGGCATACAGAAGGTAACACTGAGCAAGATCAGGGTTTAAAGTGTCTGAAGACAATAAAGGCAAGTCCAGAACAGCGGGGTTGACCCGAATGCTTCGAAAGATGCATTACCTAAAAAATCACAAATAGCCCATCAATTAAGAAACAGTGATCCAACATCATTCATACATCAGCACTGATTATTATTAGTTTTCCTTAGACATGGATATTTAAACTTAGCGGTAGCTTTGTGACTCACTCTCATTTAATGTCAGTAACCAGCAGTCGAGCACTTCTGAAACCGGTAAAGTTTGACCACATGTAATACAGTAGCAAGATGTTGAAAAAGTCAAAGTGTGCTTAATATGTCAAAGTCTAGGTCTACAACAGGGTGTCCGTGACCAGTCAGAGGTCATCAGAGTTACTGCAGGGGGACTGCCAAATTATTGTTTCATAGTTTAAGGTTAAATTTTTTTTGTCAAACTGTTATATGTGTCTGAAAATACACATTAACATGAATCCAACATGTTATTAGCAAAGATAAACTGGCCTACTCATAAAACCTTGTTAGTTTACAGTACACAACATTAATGTTGCGTTAACTACTACCCATGAATCCCTGTGCAATCATGTGAGCTAGCTAACGCTAAATCACTGTGTTGCACGTTTTGGCCAATTAGCTATATTATTAGCGTTATGTCAAGTGTATGGACATTCTTGTGAGCCACAATGGATCGTCATGTAACCATCTGAGCAAGAGACTGACACACTGGCCACTTCAAAAACCACTGGTTAAGGTGCAGAGGGTGAGATTAATGTGCCATGCTACACCTGCTGCTGACTTAGCAGCTACAGGCAAGCGCAAATGACAGAAGACCTGAACAGATTCAGAGAATCAATTAGAATTGGTCTGATTCAATTTTATACAATATATATAGTAGGGATCCCTGCTCCGTCTCTCTTTCAGCAAAGCAGGATCCCTGTGCTAAAGGAAACTGGCATATATCACAAATCTACAACAAGCTTGGCAAATCACTTGAAAACTGTAACAGCTCAGCCATCTTGCAAAGTATTCTTTTTTTTCTAACTTTTGTGGCAAGTGTAAACGCATGCTAACAAAGTGGCTGATTGTCAAATTATTATAAGTGCGTAAGTCTGACTTATGTACACATCTTTCATTTGACCCCCCTCCTCCAAAGCTGATATTCAAGACAGCCCCTAGCTATGAGTGTTTTAACCTCCGTTCACTCTGAATGTGTGATCTGTATAACAGTGGGAACACTCCTTGTAAAACATCAGCATCAAACCAGGCGGAAAACGAACAACATTACAGACAATGGTAGTATTGTTCATCCAGCTACTCTGAATTCAGCATCTAAAGAGACACTCTCCAACCGCAAGGGTTACTGGAGTTGATACTAGGAACTGAATCAGAAGCAAGCCTGTGTTATGGAGCCAAAATTACTCCATCCCCCTCCACTGCTGCAGTAAAATTATAGCAGCAAATACTGGTGTTGCAGTACAGTGACCTCTCCTCTTTTCACCGTCTGATTTCTATCTGTTTCTGTCTAACCTGTGCTCCCTCTTATTCAGTCT
>JAPZEB010000010.1:18347035-18360053 GCA_029783705.1 Chaetodon striatus
AGGTCACAGTGACTGTAACCTTTGACCATGAAAATCTAACCACTTCAACTTTGAGTCCAAGTGGACGTTGGAGCCAAATGTTAAGAAATTCCCTTGAGCGTTCTTGAGATGTTGTGTTCACGAGAATGGGATGGATGGACAACCGGAAAACATAATGTCTTCAGCCACTGCTATTGCTGGGGCAGAGGCATAAAAAGAACAATATTTCCCTCGTAAATGTTGTGGAGTAGAAGATGAAAGTACCATAAAATGGAAGTACTCAAGTACAAATACCTCAAAATTGCACTTTTGTAGAGTACCTGAGTAAACATACTTAGTTACATTTCACCACTGGACTTCACTAATGCTGAGATTGAACTGAAAGGTGAAAAATGGTTTATAATCAACACTGGAAAGTAAAATCCCAAACTGATGGTGCAAATGGGGCTGGTCTACATTAGATGCATACCAGTATGACTACTCGCATCCTTCCCTCTGACTGTAATGATGAGCTTGCAAGTTTGGCTTGGAGGGGATTAAAACATTGCTGACTGTGGGATCAAGAAATGAGTAACACAAGTAACAGATTTGTGAAAGTAAAAAAGAAATTGTTGGCGCATTGAAAGAGGAGCTGTGCTGCTTTTCTATCTTATCAAACTACAGTGTTTTTGCTGGATCTCTCCAAGTTGGAAAGGACCAGACGTCCAATGCAGGCACCGCTGACCTGGCAGACGCTGTGGAAAGACTGAGCTTACTAACAAAGACGGTGGAAATAAGAACAGGCAGATATCCATGGAGTCTGTTTAAAAATACACCAGAATAGCGTCTTTTTTTTTTCACCATTACAACTGAATATTAAAAGCACTTACAATATTGCCACCATCAATTACAGCTGTGGTTTTGCCTTCAGCACCCATTTCAGGCCTGTGACTGCTGGTGTGGCTCATGGCAAAACTGTGGTCTCTGTAGTGAAAGGACAGAAACATGAGAGAGATTGAAATTTTTATCACTTCTGAAAGGAACAAAAACATTGGTAAGTGTGGTGGACTTTCCTATGGTTACAGCTAAAGTGCTGAGTCTTACGGCACTCGGGTGATGCCATTCTACATTAATCAACCTGAAGGAAATGATGGGAGAGGAAGTGATTATAGCAACACCCCGTCTCCCCACCTCCAGGATCTCTGTCCTGGATAGATAAGCCACTCCTGTTGCTAATTTCAAGCAGAAAAGCAGGAAATGTGACAGTGTAGTTTTCCGCTTCCATAAACAAGACGACTGCCAGAGTTAGCCGCCAGTCCTGTGCGCCTCTGAGCTGAGTCTCCCTCTGATAGAGACAGACACACTGACATAGAAAGTGAGCAAGGGACGACAGAGGGGGAAAGTGAGAGAACAGGAAAGAGGGGAGGCAGAAAGACAGGAAAACCCATCAGAGGAAAAGAGAGACGGGCAAGAATTGACAGAAGAAGAGGAGAAGGGAGAAGAAGAGAGAGTAAAAGACGGACTGAACTGAGTCTCTCTTCTTCTCCTCGAAGTCATGGCCGAGAACAACACAAATCTCTTTCTGGAAATACTTCAGTCTTTTGATGCTGGTGAGTTTTTTCTAACTTCCCTTCTCTTTTAGTTCGTCTTTTTCATGTGGTTTCTCTGATTGGCACTGCTGTTCTCTCAGGAATTCAAGCTTTAATCACCTCTGAGATCAACACAATATGTGTGCCCGATTCCTTTTGAAGCTCATCTAACAAAATAGAGAGAAATCTTTTGTGACTCCACGTCTATAAGATCCTGACATGTTTTCTTAGTGTTTTTTCCTCAATTTTCCAAAATGTCATTTCCAGATGACTTTTGACCAGTGTCTCCTTTCCTTTTTCCAAAAGTTGGTAAAAAAAAAAAGCCGCTGTGGAAATATGGGCTGGTAGCAAAGTGGGTTCAGTCTGTTTAATGCTTAACTGTATTGAAAGGAAATTGATTTGTTTTCCCTGGCATTGGTCCAAAGGATTTGTCTTAGCCTCTGCATTCTCCCTCTTCTCTCAAAGCACGCTTATGTGGGCACTACTGCTTCCAAGGCAGAGAGGCAATGACCGAAAAGTCTGTGCCTTTTTTTGTAGGAATGAAATGCAATCAGTTTGTTGTCTCCAAAGTACTTGCTCCGGTAAACATGAAAGAGGAAAGCCTATTATTATTTTGTCAAGGGGCACCATCTTGCAAGACACTGTTGGCAATCCTCCATTTGCGACAAACAGATGTTTTTGTAATCTCTGTAAAGGAATAGATTCTAATTAAAATTCTTTCTATTCCCAGGGGAAAATAAAAAAGACTGTTGCTAAAGATAAAGTTCATTTAGATGTATTGCGTGTGCATAGCTATTATTAAACTCTTGTCCCTCTCAGTGAACCTAAAAGTAAATACGTTAATGAAGCAGAAGAGATAAAAAAACAAATTAAGTAGAAACCAAGAATAAAGAGGGTATTTGTTAAGTAGCTACAACAGAAGATAAAATGTCTCTTCTGATGTGTGTTTCTGTTCACAGTCCCTCTGATCATAGCTTTCTGTGTGTCCATGGCGGTGGGCCTCGTCTTGGGGGCCCTGGTTTACGTGCTCTTGACCTGGATGTCCCGACGCAGAGCAGGCTCTGCCAGCATCACCCGCCGCCCTCCCCCACTCGCGCACGTCCTCTCGCAACCGCCCAGGCTTCAACCGCAACAGCAGCTATGACCGGCGCAGCAACAACAGTTTGGTCAGTGCTGCCTTCAGCTTCCATCGCCAGACTTCCTCCCCAGATCACCTCGACCCACTGGGGCACAAATCCAGCTTCAGGGCCTCCACTTTCCACCCTCTCCTTCAGTGTAGCCAAATCGCGAGGGAGGCAGAGGAGGGGAGCCAGACCACGCTGCCTCGTACGCCGACTCTGACCACATCAGCTGGATCAGCCCAAACAGCAGGCCAGTCAGCTGCCACCCCACCCAGACCTGAGTCATTTTGGGGGAACAATGGCCTGAGAGGTTTCCATGCTACACAGACCCCACCTCCAGCTTATGAAAGCATTATTAGGGCTTATCAGGAAACGTGCACCTGAGAGGAGTGGCAGCACCAGGCTGACGACAGCTACACGAGCCCAAAGATGTAAATGGATTTACAAATTATATTGGACTAAATCTGTATTGATTTATACGACCAGGTGAAGCTGAGAGGAGCGAAGAAGGACATGAAGGTCAACTCTGTGCGCTGCTCAACACAACAACACTCTGAAACAACAATCAGTCTTGTATGTTTTTTGGTTTGTTAATATATATCTGGTGTTGACATAAGCATACTTGCCTTTCATCATTCAATACTGATGTAGAGTATTTATTAAAAGGAGTCAGCTAATACTCTTAGCATTGTGGAAACGGCTGCTTATGAACAAAAATTGTTCCTGTTAAATAGCAGTCTGTATTTAATGGTGATTGACACTCATGTATGCTCGCAGAGAATCTTCGTTTAATATAGAGAAGGCAAAAATCTCCTTTGTCCCTGCTGATTATCTAATATCTATGCAACAGAGAGAATGGTGTGTACCCCAAAGGAAGGGTGAATGTTTGTGTGTCAACTTGTAATTACTAAAATGTGTCAACAACACATCTATGCAAAATGTGGTGAAGACAGCTTTAAACTTTGATGTTTTAAATGCTGCCTCACACATGTTTTTTTTTTTTTTTTTACAGAGCTGTGGTAGATGGGTGAGTGTGGCATTTAGTGTAATTTAGTGTGTCTGTGTTTGCATGTATTTTATTGTCTGTGCTAGAGAGACACAGGAACTTGGGCATTAGGTGTCAGAAGTTTTTGTATTTTATATTTGAATGAAATTTACTGAACTTTGCTTATAAGTTAATGCAATAAAAGCTGGAATCCAAAGCATAACAACTGAGTTTTAATACAAAACATGTGGTCTGAGTGTTTGCAAGAACAAACAAAGCAGTGCCCTGATCTGAGGGACATAACATGAACATCTATTGAGTACTGTAACCCAAAAGAGTGGTCATAAAAACAAATACTAACTTAGAGAAGTTTCTAAAATGTCATTTTCCAGGCTGTGTTAGACGAATGTTGATAGTATTCTGAGATTGTGATGTCATCCATTAGTGAGGACCACAAGGGGACTTATTCATTAATTCTTTCATTTTCCTCAACCGCTTATCCTGTTAGGGGTCGTAGGGGGGCTGGAGCCTATCCCAGGTGACATTGGGCAAGAGGCAGGGTACACCCTGGACAGGTTGCCAGACTACCACAGGGCTGACACATAGAGACAGACAACCATTCACACTCACATTCACACCTACGGACAATTTGGAGTCACCAGATAACCAAACGAAGAAAACCCACGTTGCACGTACAACAAAACGTGTTTTACATTAAGTAACATGCATGTGAAACATGGCTTTATGGACATATCATGACCTGTCATGATACTAAGACATGATACAAAATGTAAACCTCAGGTAAACATCAAGACTCTTTCTGTATGTCCAAGTGAATCCTCTTGTGACAGTGTGGAAAAACATGTTACGTCATTAGTGGGTGAATGAAATGAATCACTAACCTTTTGGTTTTGTTGCGGATATAGGCACAACACTAAAATACCCAGACGTCAGTATTTCCTCCCTTATGATGTCCTCCAAGATGTTGTTGGTGCAGTTGTCTCCGTCACAGTTGCGACATGTTGCTCTGCTTTCAGCTGCGAAGAAGTTTATTTAAAAATATGACAATCAAGTTTTTTGTTTGTTTGTTTTCTGTGAAAATTTCTCTACAGTCACATCCAAGCTGCATTCCTCTTCAGGTGTTGTTCTCCATTTGGTAACACAGCCAAACACAAACAGAGGTCACATCATATTGTATCTTTACCTGCTATGGTACCAATGCTGTTGCCTGATTGGATCAGATTGAAGTTTGGGGATGTTTTGCCCAGTTCCACGTAGTTACTATGACTGTAGAAGTCCTTCACATGGACAAAAAAAAAAGTGCATGAGGGTTAATATTCCATTGAATTTATTTCCATCTTATAAAAACAGTTAAAAACAGCTTTAGTAATGTATTCAGAATTAATGATAAACACCTGTAAAGGATGTAAAATCTCTCCCAGTTTCTGCCTCGCCGCCTCAAAGTTTCCATGCGTGTTGCTTGCTTTGACAACCTTCAGTCCCTCAGTGATGATTTTCTTTCCCAGATCAAACATTTCTTCATCAAAGTGGAAGCTTGCATTGAGGGCATGACGGAGGTCCACTCGTATATTCATCAGTGTGATGAATGTAATGGCTCGGCGGAAACTCTTGGATGACTTGGATGCGCCGCAGGCCACAGCAACAGCCTCTGCAGTCAAAGGCTGTGCCTGAACACACAGACAAGTCAGGTCATACATTACTGAAAGAGAGATGCTACACTCTGGTGAAAGAGCTTAACTTAGGTGAATTCTTACAGGAAAAGTGAAGTCTGTCCCCTCAGCTTGGGCCAGTGCGCGGCACACATGCGCGGTGACATTTAAAATCGCGGCCTCGGTGATTTCCAGATGATTCAGCGACTTTCCTGGCAATATCCCAAAGCCCAGGGCTCCGGTGTGCAGGAGGAGGAGGAGGAGACACAATACAGCCAACCCTGAGGACGTCATTCTTCAACCTGTTGAATAATGTGAGGAAGATACAAACACATTTATTTAACTCCAATTTCCCTTGATGGTTTATCACCTGCCACAGGACTGTATCAGTTGTCAGGCCTTTCATTTATTCTAAACAATTTCTAAATTCAACTAAATATGTAAGAATATGTTAATAAGCAAAACTGCTACAGGCAGTAAATGTTATGTTTTCAGTTGTTTATAGCTAAGAGAGTTGAATTTAAATGAGCTGTTGTCAGACAAAAAAAAAGATTTTTACAAGACATGATCAGAAAATCACCTGTAAGCATTTACTAATACAGTATAACACCAGTAGTGCAGTAAACTTCAAATGCAGTGCAGCACCTTCATTCCAACAACACAAACAACTCACACCTTACTTATAATCTTCTTATAGGATTTCCCATTTTACTCTGACACTCAAACTTCTCCGTATGCTCACAATAACAGATTTTATTTGAATATCTTGTTTAATTGACCTTCAAAACTCAAATCAAAGCGTGAGCACTTTATAAAATGTCGTTTAACATTGCCTAAACATTAAAAAAAATGTATCCTTTTAAACTAATCCCTGAAACTCACACTTGAACCATTTATTCAAACGATATTACACAGGTCGAGTGAATAGTTCAAGTTCAGCTAAAGTATTCTGAGAATATGTATGTTCATGAACTGTCATAAATACTACATAGATAATCTGGTAACATCTACAGAACAAAACAGTTAGACTGTTGAATCTCAACTAATCAGCTGTTGAAATGTTACAACTACTCTACAAACCAACTGACGGCAGACTGTCCAAATAAAGCGTAACCAGATTTTCCTCTTGTGTTACAATACATGGTATTTTTAGACCAGAAAACACACATTTTCATACTGCAGGAGAGCGTACGGTCTGCATAATGTAGCCAAAATCTGCTGTCTGTCTTTATACTACTTATAACTATGAGATTAAAGAGCACTGTACCTTGGTTGTTGAAGCTGTCCCATACACTTTATTGTTATTGTGTCAACACCCGCTTCACAGAGCTTCACAGCCAGGGTGGGGTTGTGCGGGACTCGTTCTACCTGTTGCTTAGGTGTGTTTTATAATGAAGGCACTGCCAAACTGATGTCATAAAACCACTTAAGATCTTTCACATTAAGCATTAGCATCATTTCCTTTTTTGATTTTAGGACAAAAGCCATTGTTATGCCAAATTGTGTAATGAAGCTTGGTACGTATGAATTTCAGATCATGTCTTTATCAGAATCGCTGGCTAAACAATAATTACTTTGTTGAATTTCACTTTAACTTCTGCTAAACCTTTACACTAAACTAGACCTGGCAAAGACTGGTTACTTAATACATTTTAAACATTTGAAATAATAATCATAATGATAATAAATGCTCCATGATTCCCAGACACAGTGAGTCATCCTCTCAGATTTCAGAGTTTGTTACTTAATACATTTAATGATAAATAAAACTATTTGTTTGCAAAGGTCTCTTTCCAGTAAGGTTTGTGTGTGCTGCGTACACAGGCATAAAGCATGTTTTGTGTGGGAGTAACCCAGACAAAACTTAGAGATTGCTGACATGCCTTCTGGATGACATATCCTGCATTTGTCTTGATGTGAGAAAATGTAGATTGGCAAGGGTTAAAAGTGACACTAAACCACACACTGATGCTAATCAAGGCAAACACAGCAGGCAGGTACAGCGCAGATGTAAATTGGGAAGTTCTTTTAAGGTTTCTGTGGAAAGATGCAAAGCACAGAGTCTGTGTTATCTGTCACAATCAGGGTGAGAGCTCAGCTGACTGTGACTCCTGTCCAACAGTAACCACAGGCAGACTGACGGCTTGTCATATTTGTGATTCTACACATAGTAAAAACATGACTGATAAGCTTACTGAGTACAGAGAACAGTGCTTTCTTTGCAAAGCAATGATCTTAACTATGTCACAATGCAGCTCAGTCGACTGTGAGCTTTTAGCCCGAACATCTCAGCGGTGTAAGATGTCATCCGCAAAAGGCTGGAGGTGGGGGTGGAGCTCATCTCTTGGTTACACGCACTTGACAACATCTCAGTACATTATGCCACCTCTTAGATGACTAATATGACAATTTGATTTTGTTCTGCTTTTTGAAATGCAGAGGAATTTATCATGAGCAGTTCACAGTGACAAATATTTTTAAAGGGTCACTCCACTGATTTTAACATGAAGTTCAGTTAACTCGTCTTGGGGTGTCCTACATAGCCTGTGAAAACAGCTGTATAATGTTTCTGTGGCTCTGGGGAGAGCTTTTCAAAGTAAAAAAAAAAAACAACCCAATGACATCTTTAGCTTGGTTTGGTCTTGATATTAAAACATTTTAATAAAGAGCCAGTGTTACAAAATCACCTACCTCCCTAAACTAAAATTAGGAGGCAGGTGAGGTCTAATAAAATACTTGTCTTGTCCTTCTTGGAGCTTGACCCATGCTGAGGACCAAATGTGAGGCTGTTCTGATTCTTAATCTCAATCTCAAATGAATCGCTCAAGTGCAGTACTAAAGTTCACCTTCGAATTAAATATAAAAGTTCAACATTTTAGGAAATATGCTTTTTGCCTTATGGATGAGAGTCAGAGAAGTTAAGAGGAATGATATCACTCTCATGTCTGCCCTTTACCTATAAGGGTCTAGGTGACAGCTAGTTAGCTTAGCACAAAGACTTGAACAGAGGGAAATAACTAGCCTGTCTCCATAACAGTTAGTCATGTTATGTTGCTGGACACATGGAGGCCACCACACCAACACTGATCTGAGGAAGCTCTGATAAGATGTCTCCGATAATTGACACAAGACAGATGTGGAAAGAGGCAAAAGCACGCCAAGCTGCACACCCAACCAGGATACTCACCAGTAGTGTAACAGGTGGGAGACCATTCTCTATCTGCCAGCATCGTGTTGCAGCACTCACACAGTGAAACAGTACACCACATTTTTGTCAACTCCGTGACAAACATGACACCTGATGAAGACACCTGAAGGATTGAAAGGGGACAAAGACGTTTTAAAGGAATACTTTAAAAGGGGAGGGGAGCCAGAGGCACGGAGAGGGACAGGAGAAGACTGAACAGACTGGTTAGGAGGACTAGCTCTGTCTTGGACTGCCCTCGTGATTCCATAAGAGGAGGAAGGTGAGAGGAGGATGTTAGCCAAGCTTACGTTAATCATGGACAATACCGCTTGACCCTGACACGAGACTGTGGGGGCCTTAATAAGCTCCTTCAGTAACAGACTGCGACACCCACGGTGCACGAAAGAGCTCAAACAAACAAAACACTGTAACATCATGTAACTTGTCTCTGCCTCCATGACCCAATCATCCATGGCGTACAACATTTCAGCCATACTGTGCAACTATCAATCAGAGACATGCAGTACCTGTATATGCTGTATATAGTGTATAGAGATTTGTCTTAGTTTGTCTTTATTTTATCTGATTTGTAATTTTGTGATATTTTATCCTTTGTTAGTCTGTTTTTTGCTTTTCTTATCTTTTTATTTTTTTGCATCTGACTCTTGAGCTGCTGTAAATGGACTACACTTGTATAGCGTCTTTCTTGTCTTCCAACCACTCAAAGCTCTTTTACACTACGTCACATTCATCCACTCACACACACATTCACACACCAGTGGGCGAGGCTACCATATAAGGTGCCACCTGCTACTCAGTAACCATTCACAAGCTCTCACACACCAATGGAGCAGACATAGGGGGCAATTTGGGGTTCAGTATCTTGCCCAAGGATTCTTCAACATGCAGACTGGAGGAGCCAGGGATCGAACCGCTGATCTTCTGATTAACCTGCTCTACCCTCCTGTAACGTCTTATCTTATCTCTTATCTTCACCCCTCAAAATGATCATTTGTATATCATTTCCTCCCCTTGCGTTATGTTGAATTCCTTAAGAAAATGTTTTCTCATACTCCTCCACAGTGAACGAAGAATCCAAAAATGGAGAAAGTTATGATAAATTGTAGTAAATGGGGTCCATGTTTAACAACAACATAACTATATCAAAACATCTGGTTACAAACACTCACCCACCTCGTGCAGTATAATCCAGGTCTTATATATCCAGTCATATGCCCCTAGTCCCCAAACACATGCAACACATGCATGTTTGCTAAAGCTGTTATATAAAACGTGTGCATTTCATTGAAATCTCACCACCCAGCTTGTTCATTGGCCAGGATGTCTGCTGTCATTCACTTGTACCTATTGTTTTCTGGCCAGTGAACAAACGGGCAGGCAGGATTTCAATGGAATGCATGAGTTCGAACACAGGCTTGTGCTATTCGTCTGTGCTTTAGACTGTTAATTCATTCAACGTAGTCTCACTCCAAAGTCGTCAAAGTCCTTTAAATTGGCATGATTCGCAGCAGGTCGCAGTTATGGTTGAACAGCACTCAGCAGCATCAGTGAAAAACACAGCGAGACTAGAGCAAAAGTTACAGTGGTGAAAGTGCAAATAGGGCAGGTGGAAGTGGTGGTGGATGAGTCCAACAACCACAGACTTTCACCCGAGAGGGTGGTGTATGTTTCCCGTAAGATTATAAAGCCAAACCCTGTTCTTTTTTCCCAACCATGTGTTGTTGTCTAAACCCAACCACGTGTGTGTGTTGGCAAAGCATAACCACATACATTTGTTATTGAAGGAGAAAAAAAAAAAAAACGTTAATTTGTGGTGTTGTACCAAAGAGTGCATTTATTTTGAAAGAGACTGTATGTAAACAGTACATTTCTTGTAAAAACAGAAGTGTATTTTGAAAGAAGACAATACGGGTAACAGACAGAACTTGACATAGCATTTCAGAACTTCAACAACCACCACACCCAGGATAACTTGCACATCAGCAGGTTTCTTGAGACAGTTTTACTGTTGTTCAGTGTGGCCCCCATTTACTTCAATTCATCAAGCTCTTCCTCTGTTTTTGGATTCATCATTCACAGTGGAGGACTGCAAGAAAAACAATAATTTCTTTATGAGTTCAAGATAACACAGGCTGAGTAACTGATATACAGATAATTATTTTGTAGTTGAAGTATTCCTTTAAGACATGAACTCTTGGCACAAGTTGCCCTGATGAACTTCATTTCTGACTTAAAATCTGTAATGTAAACTCAACTCACCTTAACTAATTTATTTCATTTAACATCTCATTAGTCTGGTATCTAATTGTCAGTCACTTTTCCCACAGAGCATTTCACCCACTAAAGCAGCTTCAAGTGCAGAATTATGTGAAGACATCATCATAGCATTTTTCTTTTTTTTTTGATTATTTAAACCGATGCTATAGTACACTGATTTATACTGAGGGTACTTGATTAGTCATGGTCCAAGTGATTGCCCAACACAAGTGATGAGAAAATGCAGTTGTTGTCCCACAGAGTAAACTGGTTAGCTGCTGTGGCCCAAGGGCAGTAACGAACACTAATTATAACCATAACTCCATTCCTATCATTATCAGCACCAGTGCCAAAGGTAGAAACATGACTAACAAGGCTGGTTCTATAAACTGGTTTGACTTCTCATTCTCTGGAAATGGTTTCGAAGGAACAAAAGGGAGAGTTGTAACCATACTTAAGTTCAGCTAAGGTCATCCTCTTTTTTTTTTTTAATCTTTATTTTTATCATGATTTGTCTGCATCAGACTCAGTGGGGTTCATCTTCTGGGGACAACAAATGTCTGTGAAACATTTCATGGCCTCCATCCAATGATTGTTGAGATATTTTCAGTCTGGACCAATAGAAAGGCAAATAAAAATGCCGGCCCTGGGCCACGCTGCTAACACAGGTAAACAGAGTGACGTCTTATGGATGACTGTATGCTCCCAGGGAACTTTTGAATGACATGTGATACTGATTTAATTAAACTCAGTTGCTTTTATTGTCATTCTAAATTAATGCAAGAAAATTAAATTCACAGAATAAAATGGAACTTATTTAAAAGTAATAAATACATCATAAAGGATAGATACACATACTGCACACACATGCGCACACACAAGCAGTGCCAACATATGCTGTGAACATAAAATAGGTTAAAATTATTTGCACATAAAACAAATGAATAAAGTTGTTGCACTTGATGTAAGTATAAATATTAAATATTACTATCTATGGGATTTCAGTGCAGCGTTCAGTGTCGTTATGGCTTTGGGGTAAAAACTGTTCAACAGTCTGCTGGTGTGCGTTTTAATTGTCCGATGATGTCTGCCTGAGGGCAGAGGGTCAAACAGATGGTGGGCAGGTTGAGATGAGTCCTTCACGATGTTTGTTGTCTTCTGGAGGCAGCGGGAGGTGAAAATGTCTTCCAGGGCAGGTACGTGTGTGTCGTTATTGTCTGTGCAGCGTTTATCACTCTCTGCAGGGCCGTCTTGTCAGCTGCAGAGCTGCTGCTGTACCACACCAGGACGCCATAAGTCAGGACACTTTCCACAGAGCAGTGATAGAGGGACAGCAGCAGAGGTTGTGACAGGTTGATCTTCCTGAGAGCTCTCAGGAAGTGTAATCGCTGCTATGCCTTCCTGATCAAGCAGTTTGTGTTGGGTGCCGATGTAAGGTCGTCTGAGGTATGTGTGCTCAGGAACTTGAAGGTTGACGCTCTCTCCACACCTTCTCCATTTATCTCCAGAGACTAGTGATCATCCTTTTTCCTCCTGAAGTCGATGATCATCTCCTTCGTTTTCTTGGTGCTCAAGGTCAGGTTGTTAACTGCACACCATCCTGTCCACCACTAGTCCTGTTTTTAGACGCACCAATTGTTGGCTTTTTATCCATTAACTGATTGATCATATTAACTGATTTTAACTTAACTCTTTTTTTAAATTTACTGGTAATGTGTGTTCCTGATCTACAATAACTCTGTTAGTGTTACCACTGCTGTGGCAGTGTGTCTTTTATATGTTAATCAATAATCACATAATAATCAATAGACTGGCTGAGTGGCAGAATTTACATAAGAGAGATTAGACAGAGAGATGCTGAGCTGTTCAAATGATAACCACTAAGAGTGTGCTTTTAAATCACCCCTTAAAGCTTTTATGTTGCAAGTTTGAAAGTGTGAAGAAATTATTTGTAGCTGCAGAAAAAATTGTCTAACTGAAATCTTTATACAATCTGTCACCTTGATTCTAACTTCTGATATATGAATTGAAATTGAAATAGTTTATTCAGTCATGACAACACCAAATATTGTACACAGTATTTACAATTCACACAAAATCACAAAATCAAAAATCATGTGTTGAATAATGACTGAAAA
This sequence comes from Chaetodon striatus, assembly GCA_029783705.1. Lineage (NCBI taxonomy): Eukaryota > Metazoa > Chordata > Actinopteri > Chaetodontiformes > Chaetodontidae > Chaetodon > Chaetodon striatus. The sequence continues at coordinate 18,359,961 of JAPZEB010000010.1, forward strand.
GGAAAAGGCAGAAGCAGACTGCTTATAGAAGCCTATCCTATATCGTCAACTTTTCAGGCTACCAACCGCCGGAAAAGCAAAGAAACAACAACA
>JAPZEB010000010.1:18394692-18404972 GCA_029783705.1 Chaetodon striatus
AAGTGGTGACAACGAGCTCACTATTGGGATACACACATGCACTAAAATGCACGTATGACTAGCTGGGATTACGACACGCACAGAGGTACAGTGACTTCATTCTCTGCTCAGGACACCATCACTCCACTATATATTTACTCCACTCTATCTTTACATTGCAAACAGTTGTTTACTGCTATATTAAAGCTCTCAATATTGCACAAATAACCTATGTTTAATATTGTGTGGAGAGAACTGAACATCCTCTTGTCCATTTCATATGGATCGTTGGCTGCTGATGGGTCAAAGTACCAAGTATCACATAATAACAAAACAAACACCAAGAAATATCAGTTAAAGGTGGCATGCTACAGCATAAACAGGTCAGGGGTCTGCTTACCTGGGCAGTTTAGGGGATTTGCTACCCCTGGATATCTTTGGAGATTTCTTGCCGACCCAGTCATCACTCAGCTCAATGTCACTGGAGTCTGAACAGTTACAGCTGTCAATCATGGCAGATATCAGACTGTTGCCATATATCTCATCTGAAATAAAATGGAGGATGGAGAGAATGGAGTCATGACTTAACACAGCTAATATGTGGCATTGTTTATTCTCTAATTTACAATGATGCAGTATGTAATTGTGGACTGAATCAAGGGGGAAAGAAGGGGTTACAAAATGCCAGTCTGTGGCAATTACTACAGTACTGTTGGCATTGCAGGAATCTACTTTAACAACCTTGAGGCAGTCACCTTTAAAAAAAAACAAAAAACATGAGGCAGCAGCAGCGTTCCACCATTTCTACAGATACACATTTAAACCCATTCTGTCCAAACCATTGTTTCAGTTCTTCTCTTCTTCCTCATTCATATGGAGTCTGTGAACCACTGCTGCTCCAGTTTAGGTCAAGCTAATTTATTTGATGGACATTAAAGTGTGAACGTGCTGGAACCATTTCATGGCTGGCTTCATTTATCACTGCATGGGGAGGGTGCGGGTTGATTTATGAGGAACCCAAGGGCCATCAGAGCCCCCATTAAGCAGCTTTTAATTAACATGGGCCCAGTCTGCCCTATGTGACTAAAACATACTCGCTCTCTGTGTGCCAACTCGAGAAACTCAAATAACTGGAAAAGTACTGGAGCAAGCAAATGTGTCTGGGAGGAATACATGTAGCAGTTCTGTCTGAATCTTTACAAACAGTAAAACATTAAAGTATGTCATGATTAAAACACATCCTTATGATTGGTATGATAAAAACAAAGAGAACATATTTTGGTTTTGAACAGACATTCAAATTCAGGTTGGTTTTAAAGAGGGCAGTAACAGCTCATGGAGCAGGGACATGGGTGTAACACAATGTAATATACTTTACCGTTATGACACTATTTAAATGTTAAGAAAAAAATCTCACACTGGATGTACTGCCTATTACTCCCACATACTCTCCACAAAGATATTCCATAAATGAAGAGCTCAGTTTTTAATTGCTTATATTAATAAGCACCTGTTTTATGTAGAAATATTGCACTTGTGTTAAACACAAGTGTATTTTTGAACCTGGGCCCTATTTTTGTGTTTTTTTAGTGTGTGTAATCAAGTCTCACTCTGAGATCTTGCTGACTTTCACATTGTCAAAATCAGCTAGATATTCAGCCAAGACTTTGAAAATCTTTCAGATAACACTGAGCTACACTTCTGTGTTCTTCAACACAACAAACTCTTTCCAGCACTTATCTGTCTAACTCGCATTAACCTGTTCACCACTGTTTACGTTTTTTTTGAGTGATCTCTTTATTGAATTTTCTGTAACAAAGGAAAAAATACAATAAAGTGCTGAACACCGAACAAAATTTACTCCCCTCATCCCATCCTCCCACTCAGCCCCCCAAGGCTCTTCCTCAACCTCTGGCTGGTAAAAGGAAGATATGGGGGAATGGAGCACAGACATCAATAGAAAGAGAAAGCAGTGACATGAGGTGCAAGAGCACTTGCAAGTACAATAAGCAGGTAGTACAATGGATATAAGAATGGAATATATCATACAGATAAAGTTAATTCAAGGCTCACACATCCTTAAGAAACCATGTTACACAATACAATCTTAGGTAAGAGAGGGGAGTTCACTAGGTCTCAAAAAAATGAAATGAGACCAGAAAGGTTCCCAAATTTTGACAAACTTTTCTCAGTCATTCTTCCTTGTGTATCTAATTTTCTCCACGAGAATCCTCCTAGAGAGAAACTTGACCAGCGAAAGTTATGGAGAAACGTTTCATTTCTCTGTAAAACCTTTTCTGTAATGTTGTCAATAATCTGAGCCTGTCAGGGGCAAAAACAAGCCTTTTAGTGGATGTAAACTGACGCTGCACAGTTGCCTGCAGGGATTACATTACAGCCTGTTTTGCAGCTGCGGTTGGAGTGTCTGTCTTAATTTTGGACCAGTGTCAAAATTTGTCTGTTCCATTTGTCACTTACACACAAAAATGAGGGAAAATAGGATCTAGGCTTTAAGAAACACCAAAGTTCCCCATTAAACGTTCTGGGTCTTATTGTTTCGATCATGCATTCTAATCAGGAAACATATTAATTGGGGATTTATTTTTGTTTTTGTTCGGTTAGGTTTGGCTCTATGAAGGAGGCTCAGTTTTACCTGTTTTCCCATCTGTCTTGGGGTCCATGATGACAAACTCTGGACGCAGTTTACTTATTCGTCGGCCTTTGAGGATAGGCACCAGACCTCCTAGGTACTCCAGGTACAGAGTGTAGCAGGGCCCCCCCACCTCAGGGTTATCCTCTGTACGCTTCATGGTACAGTGCAGACGCTCATTTCCAGCTGTTGGGTAGCTCACAAAGTCACGCATGTTGTTGGGATCAGGGATGGGGGGCTGAAAGAGAAAACATGAAGTTGTAGGATGTGTAAAATCTCATACTACCACAACAATTTTATCTGAAATGTACTGTTATTGAAGCTGTTATGCCTAGCTACACTTTGCCTGGTCTCATGTGTAGATAAGGTTAATCTCAGTCAAAGGTGACTTCTCTGACAGCACTGGTATACATCAAGTACATTTCGAGGCAGCTCTGTCACCCTCCCGCCCTGTGTTACCTTGATGGTGGGGACAAAAGCAGTAGTGACGTAAGAACAAAGGCGGGAAGGCATGGTGAGCTTGGCAACATCTTTTTCCTCCTTCACTGCCGTGGCGATGCCCTGCTGGCAGAGGAGCTGCAGGTTGGCAACGCGGTGCTCCACTCGCACTACGTAGAGCGCCGGGCCACATGCCAAGAACAGGCGAGAGTCCCGGTGACCCCAACACAGCGTAGTGATGGGGCGCTGCAGCGTGACGGAGAGATAATGGAGAGAGGGTAAGAGTGTTTACTACATACTGCATCCTTTCACAATGTTACATGTAGTACTATTTATCAATCTAGATTGTTTTGGTGGTGCTCGGTGAGCTGGGAGTAGGTGCATGCTTCTTTCTGTGTGAAGATATGGTTAGCGCGTGTAATTTTTTTGGCACTTGGAACACATCAAACTGAGTGCCATCTATTACTTTACTAGTTACTTTACAAACAGACACATTTTGGTATATTTCCGTGGTTTTTCTCCAGCTAGTGAAATTTAGCTCTTATAATACGTATCGAGGTAGAGTCCATTCATTGAAGAGGGGAAATAAAATTCATAAAATTCTGAGTACTGTGCCTCAGGCTACTCCTTAGCCAGGTTTGGCCCTGTTAAAATTGATCACCTGTGCTGGTGTGTCCAGTGTGTAGATGTGTTCACCCCGAACATTGTAGAACTTAACAATGGCGTTCCTGGTGGGGGGAGGACAGGAGGGGTCTGGGGAGAGGAGGGTCCTCTCCATCCCTGCTACTGCAAGGAGGTCCCCCTGTGAGCACCACTGGACCACCACATCTACAGCACAAGTCACAGCAAAACAATGAACCGTAATGCTGTGCACGTTAACATACACAACCCAGTTTGACAAAAAGATAGAAAACACAAAATTCTTTGAGACATAGTTTGTAAATAGGTAAAGAGAGGTGAGTGAAAGAAGCAATGAAACAAAGAAGGGAAAACATTGCTGAAGCACTTGGGTGTGACGAATGGTAAGACACCAACTCACCTTTCAGACCGGTGCGGATGAGGGTGGGAGAGAGGTCATCGTAGTTGTTCATCAGGCTGATGTCTCCAGACGTGAAGCTGACAGTCAGCAGTGGTTTCTGGCTGTGCACTGAGAAGAGATAAAGGACAACACAAACGTCTTAACCAGGCAACACCAGAGTAATACAATGACATGTGAGACAGTTTAAAGTACATGGTAGTGTTGTAGCACTCGAGACAGGTCTTGGTCTCAACACCACTTTTTGAAGGCCAAAGCCTCGACCGCATTTTTACTTGGTCTTATCTCAGTCTCAAACAAAGAGGGCTTGGAAGTTAATTTCAAGACCGATCACGACCACAGCTGTCAGGATATCACTAAACTACCTGTGTAAAAAACAGGAGTGTTGAATAAAGATGGTTACGTTGATTTCAGTTACTCAATGTTTATTTGTATTTGTGCACAGAAAGGTGCAGGTACACTCACACATACACACACATATGCAGTATATAACATAGAGTAACCACAGAGAGTAAGTACCATTACCTATTACAGCCGCGATATAGCCCGACATGCAAAAATGGTAGGGCTGAAAGAATTAGTTGATTAATTTATTAGTTAAAACAGAAAACCATCAGCAACTATTTAAAAATTGATTTTTTTTTCTAGCAAAAATGTCAAACATGGCCCAGTTCCAGCCTCTTAGGATTTTCTCATTTCCTTTGTCTCATGTTGATGGTATCACCTAAAGCCTTACAAAATTTGTGATACACATTTTCCTGATTTTTTTTCCTGAGATAATCAGAGTAAGAATCAGAATCAGAAATACTTTATTGATCCCTGAGGGGAAATCATGATTTGTTACAGTTGCTCCGATGTAAAGAATAGAGAATTATAAGAAGAATAGGAGTATGAAATAATATGTAAATATAAAGCGATACAGTAAGATAGAAATGAAATGTGCATTAAAACACTAGTACTTAAAATTAAAAATATATATATATATATACATAAAAAATAAAATATATGTCATCACTGTGCATTTCCAGAGTGGGCTGTGACATACTGCCTGTGTGTCTTTATGTGTGCTTATTTGTGAGGCTGTGTGTGTTGACTGTAGTTGGGGGTTGTTATGAGAAAGGCAAGGACAGTTCCACATCCTTGGCAGCTGTAATTCTTTTCCAATGAGTTTCCACTGTGTGCTACTCATGAGAATACACTGCTTCACTAACACGTGCTTAGCACATCTCACTGCTGCATTTACAGCTGCAAACAAGTGGCATTCTCTGTCAAACGGCTATAAATAAAACACCTTCAGACAACCACCCATACGTTTTCCATTAAAACATCCTTCAGTCTGTCCTTTCGCTAAGTCCTGCTATGACCCAAATACCAACACAAATGAAATATGCAACTCTGCTTTTGACTTTCAGCCTAATACAGTTACTACTCCCCATTAGTAATCCGTTCACAATGAGTTTTTGCATTAAATGAGATATATGATGCTGCTGTACATGCAGTGTGTTGTGCTGTGCAGAGCAGTGATAATGGGTCATCATCATATATCATGATAGAGAGATGTGGCAGGCAGAGGAGGAAGCGGCCTGGTGTCTCAGTCAGGTTGTCGACTTCAGAGATAATTTCTATCGGGGCCAATCAATTACTATTGACTTGTTTAATTAGTGAGTTCGAGCATAATCAGCGTTCTAGCTAAGGCAAGCACTTTTCAGCTTTACCACTTGGCCCACGGTGAAGTGAGGGGAAAAAAAATAGCACAGCAGGAGGAGGACAGACCCTCACCAATACAGCCTTAGCAACTGGGACTAATTAAGCTCAAGAGAAAAAGGAGGCAAAAAGACAAAAACAGGAACCAATAAAAATGAGGCTGTTAGCTGGGCTGGAGTGAACAGTGAGAGCCGCAAGAGGGGGAGCGAACCATATGCAACTCTTCTCTTGTGTGACTGCTCACATCCCAGTGCGCCAGATACACACGGGCCGTTTAGGTACTGGTACTGGACAGTGAGCTCACAAGCTACGCTCTCAGGCTTACTGTTGACTGTTCTTAATTGCTACCACTGTGTATATCTGTAGGCTGTAAGCACAGGAAGGCAATATTGGAAAGCTGACACGACCTGGATCATTAGAGGAGTAAAAAAACATTTTAATCATGACAATGTGAACATAAGTTAGTTGGAGGAGAATCTACATTCGGCATGAGTGTTTATCTTGCAGCTGCTCCGGTGTTTTATCCCCACTCTTTCCTCTCTCTTCATTTGACATGCTAACGACAGCATGCAGTCAACTGTGACAACATTACACTCATGGACTAGGGCTTTATCCTCGACAGTGCAGGTAAACATATTCTAGCGGAGCCCTAAGGGGTTTGGTTAAACGACACATAATTGGAAATACAGTCAGAATAGATAAACACTAGAGTTGGGACAGTGTAAAAAAATTCAAACCGGTTTGATATGAAGTCAAACACTGGATAGCACCAGTACGCTAGCCACTTTACCACTAGGTGTCGCATTTGACTCAGCAGCCGCTTCCCAATGGAAGATAATAAAACTGTGTCCTAACAGCAAACTAGCATCCCACTATTACATTGCATCATGTAACTCTGGAGCTCTCTGTTCATAAAGAATCTATTAAATATGCACTTCTGTTACATAAATAAACCTCATAAATATCAGCCATGCGCTCAAGATCAGACTGGAGACATAATCACTTAAGTAGGACGCAAGATAATATCAGCACATCATCGGTATGGGCAAATATCGACTTTAAAATTAACTATTAGAATTGGCCAACATGCTTTTTCTGAATTAGCACAATGAATGAATATTACATACATTGTTAAGTGTTGTATTTCATGTCTCCATCTGCTGGTGGACCATCACAATAAGAGTATGCATGCATAATATGATGTCAATTCCACTACAGAAGAGACTTGATGATCACTAAAAAGTCCAATGTCATGCATCCCTAATAGGTTGTTACTTGTCATAGTCGTTTACCAGAGACTTTCAGCACCTTGGCGATCTTCCTCAAGCCAGCTGCCACCTTAATTTAGTTTTTTAAATAAAATAAGGAGGTTTTTTTTTCTATAGATAACTCCTTATTTCAACTTCATGAGTCGGCTGTTCTTCGTTCATTGCGGTACTTGTAAAGCCAGCCACAGGAATAAATAGAAACTGAGCGTCAAACAAAAGTTCAGCTCATAGCAGCATACCGTGTCACCAGTAGCCACTTAGGACACCTCTTTCGTAAGCTCCAAATCCAAAATGTTACCATATTGCCACAGTTTTAGTTTTCTTGAGATAATAACTCTGTCACGTCTCATCTCATCCAAAACAACATACATAAACATTCTAATAAATAAATAACCACGATGTCCGCCATTTGTCCCCTCTCCCATTTCTTATAAAATTTGATGTCCTTCACGATGCCGTTCTCAGCCTGGGATAAGCAGTAAATTACACTAGATACTCCCTTAGTCCGTTTATAAAACAAACATAGGATACTCACATTGTCATACTGCTTATTACTAATGCTATCCAAGCTGATTTAGCACCACAGTGCCATCAGCACAGGTTGCTGATGTAAGCTACTTCTTAATTTGCCAGAGCACATACTAGTGTTGTTTTCATTCATTTCAAAGAGATGCTTACTGCACCTTTGTTAAAGTCAAGGCACTTCCTTTTCCAGGTTTTATTTAGAGGTTATGCCCTTTACACTGTGACATCTACTGCTGTTATGACAACAGCTACTGCAGCATTAAGACCAAACAGGAGGTCCAGAGGCAACGTCACTTCAGCGTCAGGAGAGCTCCGTTTCACCATGCTCCTCCTCCACCACCTCCTTGCCCTCCATCTTTCGCCGCAGCACCCCACCCACCTTCCATTTGGTCACACTCTTTTGTTTTAATGCATCTCTCCCTCCCCACCTTCACAACTGGCAAAGAGGTGGAAAATAGTTAGTCACCTAACCACTTCTTAAGCTTCATTAAATGGCCCGAATCGCCTGTGAGATCAGCATCACAAATGACTCATCTTTCTAACATTAAGCTTCAATCCATACCTTTTGCATCGGAAACCTACACAGTATACAAAAAAATATTTTTACAGGCAAAACAGCATGACAAAAAGCAACACATGTATTTGATCGCCACAGTGTGCACAGTCTGGCAAGGGCAACTTAAGATAATTATCACGCTACTGCATGCAGCTTGTTAAAAGGTAATGTGATTGTTTCAGGTGTTATATATTTTTTTTTTTTAGAAACTGGAGGTGTGACTGCACCATTATTTACAGGCTCTTTGATCTAAATGAAACAGAAAATAGCTTGTATTTGGTGCCTTATTCAAGAACAGAGTATACTACCTGATGTACTACTGAACAGGGCAAAACAGGTTTCTCAAAACAGACATTTAAACATGACAAAGAGTCAGCAGTGCAGAGAGTTCAGAGTGATCAGACGTACACAGCTGAGCATGTTTTGTTGTGATCTGATCCATTGTGTTTCATGATTATGTTTCTCTTCTACATCTCATTCATAGATAATATGATCTCCATATTAATGTAATGACCTGGCAGAGGACCCAGGCACAGTTTATGCCCACCTGTTTCAGAGCCTAAAATATTCATGAGAGTACCGGGGGGACTGAGGCCACTAATGACAATATAGTGCAGGCCTACCAGCCATAACTTATCATGTCCCCACCTGGTGCCCCTTGTTGGAAATCTTTCCCCTTCCCCTTGGACTAAGAGCGTGAGGAAGAATTGATGGAGCAGTAAAAGATGGAGGTAAAAGGTGGGAGGAGTTAGACGCTAACAGATGGTCCCACATCTGCTTTCTTCTGCATGGAGGTACCTACGTTATCAAACAGCTGGGCTACTCTACTCCCTCTAGGCACTTACTCGACAAACCTATATTACTCTCCTATTCTACATCAGATTATGCTCTTACATCATGTCTACACTGGACATGTTTCAGTTTCATTTTTTGGTCGTGTGCCTAAAGAAGCCACAAAAATCTGTCTATTCAAATCAATCCCTGAATGGTAGCTAACCTTGCGGTGGGGAGTAGTCGTCAGAGTCTGTGTCGCTCTCGCTGCTGTCCTCCACCAGGAAACTGGGATAGTTCCAGGACATGCTGACGATGCCATCCGACTCATGCAGCAGAATGTGGGCCAGCATGCGCCCATGGCAGTCCATCACTATCACCTGTCCATCCGCAGTACCAAACAACACCTAGAGAGAAACAGTAAAAGGGTTATTGGGGAGAAAAAGAAAGAGGACACAATGACAGACATTTAACATTTCACTTGGACACAAAGAGGGACAAAGATGAAAAGGGAGGCGCACGTAGAAACAGACAAGGAGATGACAGACAGAGAGCAAAGAAGGCCAAGAGAAATACATAACACAAGGAAAACAACTTGGAGGAATAGACATAAATGGCATGAAGGCAATGAACAAAGACAGAAACACATATGCAGACCAAAAGTTTGATGACATCCAACCTGAGCTGACAATAAAACAGCATGAAGGCAAAAACATAGCCTAACAAACCCACAACACATTCAAGACAGAGGATGGTTGCTGTCACTCACAGATGATCTCCCTCAGGGCCTGTCTCTGCCCTCTGAATGACAAGTCCACATACTAAAAGTGGCAAATGACAACCTAAAACTTCTACACGTATTAGCATTCAAAGGCCGGCACAGCGCTGGGAGGAAAAGTCTTGGTCGTCGCAGCTCTGTGGGATGTATGTGTGTTACCTGCTGGTCATCGGGAGTCCAGATACCACAGGTTATCTGGCTTTCCAGGTTGATTTCAGAGGACCAGTGTCTCTGCCCGCTGACTGATCCCACCAGAACAAAGCCATCACGGTAGGAGATAAGAGCCTGGGTGCCATCATGGGACCAGGTGAAGTCACTCACCTACACATGAGTTAGGGATGAAAGGATGATAATGAGATGCAGCGGCTTGATCATTAAAAATTAGGGCTGCAGTTAATTATTTTCCTTATTATTGATTAATCTGCCCGCTACTTTCTGTATTAATGGATTTATTTTTTGGCAATGTCAAACAGTGAAACATGCCTTGTATGTTTCCTAGAGCCCAAGGTGACGTCTTCAAATGGTATGTTTTATTTGACCATGTTCAAAAATCCAAAGGTATTCAGTTTATTATC